>PVJS01021515.1:0-31412 GCA_004027185.1 Glis glis
TTTTTTTTTAAAGTGCTGGAAATTGAACCCAGGAGTTCTCTATAATGCACTGAATTATATTACCAGCATTTTTTTTTTGCAGTACTGGGGATTGAATCCAGGGGCGTTCTACCTCTGTGCTACACCCCCGGCCCTATTTTTTATGCTTTATTTTGAAACCGGGTCTCACGAAGTTGTGGAGAGCCTCACTAGGTAGGTAGGTAGGTAGGTAGGTAGGTAGAGAGAGAGAGAGAGAGAGAGAGAGAGAGAGAGACACAGGGAGAGAGACAGAGAGAGAGAGGGAGAGCTGAGGCTGGCCGCGAACCCTGATCCTCCAGTCTCTGCCTCCCAAAGTACTGGGATTACAAGCGTGCGCCACCACGCCCGGCTATTACCAGCATTTTTAAAGTCATAACCAGTTTTATTGAAAAAGGACCCTGTACACATTTATTATCAATTCTAGTACTTTAATAGCTACCCAACAAGGCATTAACATACAGAAACATGCCTCATGAGAAGCAAGAAATACCACCCATCCCTTCTGCCTATTAGCAACTTGTCACTCCTGAGCAACAGTGCTCGCATCACTGAGGTCTGTCAACAGTCACTTTTCGCATTCATCCCGAGTGAAAGATGGAATGACTTAACTACAAACGCAACATATTATAAACAATTTCTTACAAAAAAGCCACAAATGAAACCAAAGTATTTTATAGAATTTACTACAAAACGCCATAAAAACTGCCTTCCTTTAAGCTCTCTCCCCTCGTATCCGGCGAGCCAGCTGGATGTCTTTGGGCATGACGGTGACTCTCTTGGCGTGGATGGCACACAGATTGGTATCTTCAAATAAACCCACCAGGTACGCTTCGCCAGCCTCCTGAAGGGCGCCGATGGCTGCGCTCTGAAACCTCAGGTCGGTTTTGAAATCCTGAGCGATCTCTCTCACCAGCCTCTGGAAAGGCAGCTTGCGGATGAGCAGCTCAGTGGATTTCTGGTAGCGCCGGATCTCTCGGAGCGCCACCGTCCCGGGCCGGTAGCGATGAGGCTTCTTCACCCCGCCGGTAGAGGGCGCGCTCTTCCTGGCCGCTTTAGTAAGCAGCGGTTTGCGGGGCGCTTTCCCGCCAGTCGACTTTCGAGCAGTCTGCTTGGTTCGGGCCATTTTCTTTTACCCAACGCCGCCGAAGTCTGAGGCTGGTTTTCCGATCGCCGCGCCGCCGCTGCCGCCCAGTGAAGAACCGCAACTGCCGAGCAAAAGAACGACGCTATCCCAACGAACGACCAAACCGCTCTGCGCTTATTACCAGCATTTTAAAAAATATTTATTTTTAAGATGGGATTTCACTAAGCTTCCCAGGCTGGCCTTGAACTTGTGATCCTCCTAGCTCAGCCTCTTGAGTAGCTGGGATTACAGGTGTGCACAACCATGTCTGGCAATTCATCACATTTGATATATTTATCTTTATATCAATGCATTAATAAAGTATAATTTTTAATATCTTTTATGAAGGCAGGGGTCCATGAAGGCAAATGTATACATATATTCTGACACAGGGCCTTGCTGGGTTGCCCAGGCTGGCCTCAAACTTGTGATCCTCCTGTCTCAGCCTCCCAAGTACTAGGATGTGCCACTGTACCCTGCTGTAAACAGATTTTTAAAAGCTTCATAGAAATTTTTTTTCTTTGTACTGGAGATAGAACCCAGGGGCATTCTACCTCTGAGCTACACCCCCAGCCCTATTTTATTTTATTTTTTTGTGGTACAGGGGATTGAATCCAGGGGTATCCTACCTCTGAGCTACACCACCAGCCCTATTTTTTATTCTTTATTTTGAAACAGGGTCTCACTAAGTTGCGGAGGGCCTCACTAAGTAGCTGAGGCTGACCACAAACCTGCAATTCTCCTGTCTCAGCCTCCCAAGTACTGGAATTACAAGGGCGTGCCACCATGCCCGGCTCCTATTTTATTTTTTATTTTGAAACAGAGTCTTGCTAAATTGCTGAGGGCCTCACTAAATTGCTGAGGCTGGCCTTGAACTTGCTATCTTCCTGTCTCAGCCTCCCAAGTACTGGGATAACAGGTGTGTACCACTATGCCTGGCTGCTTCACAGAACTTTACATTCAACTAAAATATGGGCTCCTGAGTTGACCCAACATGTACATTTATGAACTTGCAGAAAGCAGAATGCATCTTCCAAAAAAGTAGCTGGAAAGAGATTTATGAGCTAATGAAAGTTAAATTAATTACTTTCTCCTAACATTACTTATGGAATGGAAGTCATTATTACAACAGCCAGACCAGCAGATAGCAGTAAGGAGGGTCAGGATATAATTCTGTCTACAGGGAAAGTGATCATGTCAACTGTTTGCCCAGATCTATATGGGACAATAACAGCGATTAAAGAGGGTGGACTCTGTAGAGCTAGACCGTGTTGAATTATGGTTTGTACTATTTTATTGTTTTTTTCCACGAGTTATTTACTGAAGCCCAGTCCCCGGGGGATACAGTGGGGAACAAAACATTCTCCTACCTCTATGGACTTCATAGTCTAGTGGGGGAAGTGAATATTAAGTAAATAATCATCCAGTCACATAATAGTTGCACTGAGCAATGACATAGAGGGTAAGTACTGGGTACCATGAGAGGGAATAACAGAACTTATTTAGGCTCAGGGTCAGAGAAAGCTGATCCAAGGAACGAGAAGCCACATTCAGTGTGCTTGATCTTGCTCAGTCTGGCAGAGTGGGGTAGATGGAGGGCTCCTTATCCCCTTTGAACCCAAGTTTCCTTCTTGTACAATGGCAGCATTAGCTCCATGTGGTGTTGTATTTGGATCATGCCTAATACAGGCACGGCACCAGTAGTTAATACTGATGGCTACAAACGATGATCACAAAGCCCTCCTGGAGTTCACACTCTGGTGATGTAGACGTAAAAACTAGTGTGGAAGGTCAGAAATGCTGCAAATGTGGATTCTGACTGGTTGAGGAGAGATGTGCATCATTTAAGAAGTTTAGTCCTAGCTGGGTGTGGTGATGCACTCCTGTGATCCCAGTACCTGGGAGGCTGAGACAGGAGGGACCCTCAGCAATCTAGTGAGACCCTGTTTCAAAATATAAAATAGGGCTGGGAGTATAGCTCAGAGGTAGAACGCCCCTGGGTTCAATCCTCAGTAACACACACACACACACACACACACACACACACACACACACACACATACACACTTTATCCCTTACCTTGTTTACTGTGGGCAGCTTTTGCAGACGGGGGAGAAGCAGTCAGGTCTGCATTTCAGAATAACTTCCCAGTACTCAGCAAAGTGGTTTGATCAGCAGAAATGAGACAGAAGGAGGGGAGGACAGCGAAGAAGCTATTGCGTCAGTCCTCATCTATATTTGGAGGAAGCTTTGGCAGAGCCATTTTTGACCCTGATGTTGAAATGCTCAGACTCAGGCTGTTTGAGAGCGTAGTAAATGGTGTGAGACAGGTCAGGCCTCGGTAGTCACCCGGCAGGATGCACGTCACTGTCTCGGCAGAAGCTGGTCAGGGATGCTTGAAGATTGCACCCCGAATTTTTGGACAAGTCTGGGAAACTGTGTTTCAGATAATAACTAAATTAATGCAGTCAAATGATGTAACAGAGATTGACTGAAACATTTCACTTGTTCTATGCCCTTCTTCAAAATTATCCTCAAAGCCTGTAATCCCAGTACTTGGGAGGCTGAGACAGGAGGATCCCAGGTTTAAGGACAGCCTCAGCAAGTAGTGAGATGCTCATCAACCTAGCAAGACCCTGTTTCAAAATAAAAATAAAATAGGGCTGTGGGTGTAGCTCAGAGGTAGAATGCCCCTGGGGTCAATCCCCCATAAAACACACATCGTCGTCGTTGTCGTCATCATCATCATCATCATCATCATCATCGGAAAGCCAGAACCTGAGTGGTACCTCACCCTGTTGTAGAAGTGCTTTAGCTAAACCAGGACTTGTCATTCATTACAACATTGGTTTGTTTTCTGGTTTTGAAATATGTTGTGATTTTTTTCTTTTTTCTTTTGCAGTACTAGGGATTGAACCCTGGGGTATTCTTCCTCTGAGCTCCACCCCAGCCCCAGTCCTATTTTATTTTAATTTTTTTATTTTGAGATTACAGGCGTGCGCCACTGTGCCCGGCTTGTTGTGATTTCTCATAGTCAACAGGTAGGTGTGCTGCTACTGAGTAGCTTGTTTGCTTTACAACAAATTCACCAGGACTCATGGGCCTAGTGAATCGTGCGACTCATGTTCATCTGCTTGGAAAAGCCGAGTCAACAGAGGCCCATCTCTAGCAAGAGACACTTACTTGCTTCCTCTTATTTTTTCCTTCTCTAATTTTTCTTTATTATCATTTTCTTCCTTCCTTTTTTCTTCTTATTTTGACATTGGATAAGAAACAGACCTGAAGCTCTGAGTAGAAGTTAAAGTCAGAGCCGGGAGTGGTGGCACACGCTTGTAATCCCAGTACTTGGGAGGCTGAGACAGGAGGATCCCAGGTTCGTGGCCAGCCTCAGCTACTTAGTGAGGCCCTCTGCAACTTAGTGAGACCCTGTTTCAAAATAAAGAATAAAAAATAGGGCGGAGGTAGAATGTCCCTGGGTTCAATCCCCAGTACCGCAAAAAAAAAAAAAAAAAAAAGAAGTTAAAGTCATTTAAAATCCAGGCCTTAGCTGGGCATGGTGTCACATATCTGTAATCCCAGTACTCGGGAGGCTGAGACAGGAAGGTTGCAGGTTCAAGGCTAGCATCTGCAACATAGCAAGACTCTCAGCAACCTAGTAAGACCCTGTTTCGAAATAAAAAATAAAAAGGGCTGGGGTGTAGCTCTGAGGTAGAATGCCCTGAGTTGAATACCCAGTACCACAAAAAATAAAAATAAATAAATAAAATCCAGGCCTTTTGCAAACAGTAAAGATTACAGAAAACACTAGCAAGGTGAGGACTTGCCTTTAGTTTATGGCTCTGGGTTGGTACAGAAGGAGAATGTTCCAGAACACCTTGGAGGCAAAAAGAAGGCAGCCTTTTTCCTGTCACAGCTCATGGTTATGTGATATGTCCACACTCTCTGGGGTGCTAATGTTTCTGCAGAGGGACAGGCTGAGATGGAAGATAGTCCCCTATTTCCTCCCAGTGGGGGAATCAGTGGACTTCCCAGTTCTGCCCATTCCCAGCCGGTAGGGATCAGCAGAGATCTGCCAGCTCCTGGGGCTGATGGTAATGGGCGTAGCAGACGAGAACGGCATGAGAGGGTAGAGTGAGTCAAACGTGGTGTGAGGACCAGGGTCTTGGTAAAAAGAGCATCCGTCCATCATCAGTCAATCCAAGGGGAAGAGCAGGATGTCAGTAAAAAGAGCAGCCGCCATCCATTCCTTCAATTTTACAGGAAATTATCCTTTACACTGTGAGGTCCTCCGTAGGGGGTTCCGCAGGGTATGACTTAGCGCGCCTCGCAGTCCTGCGAGGGAGGGAGACGTGAGCACTTGGACACACATGGTTCATTCCTGACCTGTGCTCAGTGCTGAGAGGGAGATGCACAGGTGGCGATGAGAAGGGACGAGAAGGCGGCCGAAGCAGCGGTGTGGCCCGGGGGAGTCTCCATCAGTCAAGTTCTACAGAAAACTGGGCAGGGGAAAATGGCCTGGGGAGACTTTTAAATTATAAACATTAGACAAGGGAGAGGATGACTGCTACGGTGCATACACTGGCCCATAGTTGATTTTCTGTTGGCCTCTGATTCTTTCTTCAATTCCTGGGCTAGTCTTTTTTTTTTTTTTAAATATACTTTTACTGGTGCATTGTAGTCTCACATCATAATGTAGTTCAGAGTGATAGGGACATACATGCACACAGCACTTGGTGAGCCTCCCCCCAGTTCCCTCCCTCGCCCTCCCCTTCCCAGTGCATGATACTGAGATTGGCATTGATGATCTCATCTATGTATATAATGCCAGTGGAAGTGTTTCCTCCATTAATTCTCCCTCCCCTCACCACCACCCTCCTCTAGCCCCCCTCCATAATTCCACTGAGGTTTCTCCTCCGTTATCTAAAGTTCCTCCTGTATCCCGATGACTCCCCAGCTTCCATATCTGAGAGAAAAACATGTGACCCTTCACTTGCTGTGCCTGGCTAATCTCACTTAACATAATGTTCTCTAGGTCTATCCATTTTCCTGCAAATGACATAATTTTATTCTTCTTTATTGCTGAGTAGCATTCCATAATTTTGTGATCCATTCATCTGTTGATGGACACCTAGGCTGGTTCCATGCTTTGGCGATTGTGAATTGTGCTGCTATAAACATGGATATGCATGGGTCACTATAATATTCTGATTTCAATCACTTTGGAAACATACCCAGAAGTGGTCGAGCTGGATTGTAGGGTGGATCTATTGGGGTGCTATGGCAGATGCTGTTTGCTCCATAGTCCCGCCACAGAAGGTTGCTGCTTTAAACAGCTCCCTAATAACTATTCTATGGTTCCTGCCAGGGAAAGTCACTACACCAGGCAGCTTCCTGATCAATAGTCTTCTCGCACGATACCAACACGAAGTCTGATATAATAATAATTGGGGAGGTCGGAGAGGAGATCCAGGATGACAAGTTCTCCTGCCTTATGTAGTCAAGGCCTTTCTTAAATAGAGGTTCAAACAAAGCAAACAAGAAGAAGATCATAAGTTAAGACCAGGGAGTGGCAAGGTGAAGGTTTCAGGGAGAACAGGAGGTCATCAGTGTCCAGCTTTCAGTCCCATCTGGTCCGAGGAAACTTGTCTGCGTGCGCACAATTTCCACGTAGCATGTACTGTGTACGTGGTTAAGCCAGTCCGAAATGGTGACCTCATCGCGTGGGCTAAGATGGCCCCCGACAGTAGATCCATTCTCAGTTTCTGAGCTACTCTTTATCAGAGCTTGTGGGGTGGGTAAGATGTGGGTCCTGGGGAGGACGAGGGGAGCTCTGGTGGTTGAGGAGACCATGGAGCGCATCTTCGCAAAGGGTGGGGCTCCCACACAGGAGTGGGATACATCTGCGGATGATACTTGTCATCGCATAGTAAGTGACGAGAGTTGCTAAGCACGCGATGGAGGGCTTGGGATCTGCCTTTAATCTGATTTATTCTGGGAGCAAAATAGAGGAAACACAATTCTAAACTCCCCATTGTGGACAGGAAGTTTGTTTAAACATTATTTGACTTCTTTCTTTCTTTTTTTTTTGCGGTACTGGGGATTGAACCCAGGGGGCGTTCTATCTCCGAGCTACACCCCCAGCACTATTTTTATCTTTTATTTTGAAACAGGGTCTCACTAAGTTGTGGAGGGCCTCACTAAGTAGCTGAGGCTGGCCTTGAACCTGCGATCTTCCTGTCTCTGCCTCCCAAGTACTGGGATTACAAGCCTGTGCCACCACGCCCGCCTGGCTGACTTCTTTCTAAAGTGAATGATTAGCTCACCTTTTGCTAACAGTTCCCACCCTCATTGTTTCCCAAATGGGCTGCTTGGAGGCTTTGCTGCTCTTAGGAGTTTGTGTGCGCCCAGGTCCTGGTTTCCTTCTAACAGAAAAAACTGCTAGAAAGGACAGAGCGGCATCATTTCAATTGACTTTTCTTTGGGCGAGAGCTAGGGGCCGCCTTGGAAGAGAAAACAGAGATCCAGAGCAAATAAACCGAGCCGTTCAGGTGCATTTTTCCTCTCTGGTTTGTCTTTTGTTAATTGGGAATCTCTTTACAGGTAGTTATAACTAACTAAATAAATAAATAAGTAAAGTCACTGAATTCTTGTTCTAAACCTTGGAGACACTTCATATTTTGGCCACAACATAATTTATATTCCCCTACTTTTAGCAGTGAATTTCCTGTCCCAAATGTAGTCAAAACATTGTCCTGGCACGCGTATTGCAGGAATTGCTGGAACCCGGGACTGTCTTTTCTCCAGCTTCTTTGTGCACACCAGGGGTCAAGTTCAGGTGTCCTGTTCCTCTGCAGCCACCAAGAATTCAAACATCACATGCAGCTGCTTGAAGTCTGCAGTAAAGGGAGATCAGACAACTGAGAACCAAGTCATCTGGACTCTTAAACGTGTTTTTATTTATCTTTTACTTAGAATTATTATTTTTATTATTATTTCCCCTATCTTTTGTTCCTGGAATAATTAAGAAATTCATTAATAATGAAGTCACCTTTTAAAAAACTAAATCTTTTAGCCGGGCGTGGTGATGCACACTTGTAATCCCAGTACTTGGGAGGCTGAGACAGGAGGATCGCAGGTTGACGGCCAGCCTCAGCTACTTAGGCGCTCCGCAACTTAGAGAGACCCTGTTTCAAAATAAAGAATAAAAAATAGGGCTGGGGGTGTAGCTTGGAGGTGGAATGGCCCTGGGTTCAATCCTCAGTACCACCAAAAAAAAATTTAATCTTTAAAAATTGATACATAAAATTATAAGAATTCTACATATTTATGGGCCACCATGTGATGTTTCCAACACATACATATTAAAGTTAGTCACTTTCTGGTTAAGAACTAGAATATTACAGAAAAAGTTATAGTTTCCTTGGACAACCACCTGTAATCTTGATCATTTTCTTCCATTCTCCAGAGATAATTATTATATAGGTTTGGTGTGTGTTTTTCAGACAATTAAAAATACTTTTTGTATTCATGCTTGCACCTAGAAAAGAATATTTTGTTTAGTATTCACTTTTTAATTTTTTGGTGCTGGGGATGGAACCCAGGGGCATTCTACTTTTGAGCTATATACCTCCAGCCCTATTTTATTTTTTATTTGGAAACAGGGTTTCTCAAAGTTGCTGAGAGCCTCTCTAAGTTGCCGAGGCTGGCTTCGAACCTGTGATCTGCCTCTCTCAGCCTCCCAAGTACTGGGATTACAGGCATGTGCTACCACGCCCAGTTTGAGTATTCACTTTTAAAACATAAATGGTATCATATTGCTAGTTTGGGTCTCTAATTTACCTTATTTAAAAACACAGCATGTTTTTGAGATCTATCTATGCTGCTCCAAATTTATGTAGTCTGCTTCTTTTAACTGTTTTCTATATTCTCATGTTATGGATGTACTTCAGCTTATTAATTCCTCTCCTAATGACACTACAAGCCATGAACATTGTGTAGCGCTGGAAGAACTGTGTGTCACAGACCGTACACCAGAGTGCTCCCTGCAGTAGCTGGACATTTTACTTATTTATTTATTTATTTATTATTTTGTGGTACTGGGGATTGAACCTAGGGGCATTTTACCTCTGAGCTACACCTCCAGCCCTATTTTATTTTTTATTTTGAAACAGTGTCTCAGTAAGTTGCAGAGGGCTTTGTTAAGTTACTGAGACTGGCTTCAAACATGTGATCCTCCTGTCTCAGCCTCCCAACTATGGGGATTACAGGTGTGTGCCACCATACCTGGTTTCAGCTTAATTTTAATTACACAGCACAGGAAAGCAGTCATTGCTTTCAGATCTACTGCCAGCTTTTCATTTCTGTTTTTCTTTCTCGTTCTTTCCTTTTTACTACTAGTTTTGTGTGTGTGTGTGTGTGTGTGTGTGTGTGTGTGTGTGTGGTACTGGGGATTGAACCCAGGGGCATTCTACCTCTGAGCTACACCCCCAGCACTATTTTTTTCTTTATTTTGAAACAGGTTCTCACTAAGTTGAGGAGGGCCTCACTAAGTAGCAGAGGCTGGCGGCGAACCTGCGATCCTCCTGTCTTAGCCTCCCAAGTACTGGGATTATAAGCATGCACCACCACGCCCAGCAGGACTCATCTTTAATAGAGCAATAGTATGAAGAATATTTTAGAACAGTGTATCCTTTTGAGCAGGGATATTGATTTAGAAGGGGTTTGAAGTGAATATTAATGATTCCTTAGGGTACAGGGATGAAAAATCAATGTTAAAATAATACGATAAACCTTTTTCAGAATAGTTTACTTAGGCGGAAATGTCCTCTTCCAGAACTAGTTCCACGACTGCTGTGCTGTAGGTGCTCATATTTATTTCCTGGATCCCACACCCGTCACATTCTCCCCGTGGGCACCAGTGAGCCCCAGGGGTCCGGGCTGTGGAGGAGGAGGAGGAAGAGCATGAGGCTCAGGAGAGTCCTTCCACGTAGGGAGAAACACTGATGGGTAGTCAACAGTTGCCTGGAGGAATGATCAGTGGGGAAAATGGCATTTGCAAGAGAATTTATGTGCTGTAAATTAGGGAAGAAATGAGGTGACGGAAAGAAGTTGAACAATGGAGGAGAGTGTCTTAGAAGGGATGGCTTACTGGGGAGCACTGGAGGTGTGTGTGTGTGTGTGTGTGTGTGTGTGTGTGTGTGTGTGTGTGTCTGGAGAGAGAGAGATTGATTCCATAATGCGCAAGCCTGCGCTGATGCACTTCTGCATTGCTATGGGATGACGCTGGGACAAAGGGAGGTCAGCTATGGGGAAGTCAGGTGAGAATGGGGTGCATTTAGGACCTTTTGTATGTCACAGGTAGGCAGTGATTTTCTTCTTCTTCTTCTTCTTTTTTTTTTTTTTGGTCCATGGGATAATAAGACAACTAAATACCATAGAAGAAAGACTGGCCTAAGACATCGTCCATGGGTCAGATAATTGGGCACATTGTGTACCAAATTATGAATAAGCTTATCTTTGCTTTATGCCACTGAACTTTGAGACCGTCCTTTATTCTGAAAAGACTATGAGCCACCCCTGTGAGGCAATTTCAATCATTATCATAATAATATCAGTAGCAAAATCAAATCATATGTAGTTGGCTCTTTAAAATTAATATGAAATTGCTTCCTGGGTTCGTGAAGAGGCGTCTGATAACTCAGATTGTCCTCGTGTGAGGACAAAGGGGTGAGTTCTTCATCTTGTCATTTTGAATAGGGTAAGAAAAAAGTTTTCAAGTAGAGATTGCTTAGTATTTACAGGAAAAGTTGAAGGGTTTTAAAAAAATTTTCCAAGCTCCAGGAGGGCTTAATTAAGAGAACAGCCCCTGCAATGCCGGCTGTCACGTGCGCCTGGCTGTGGCACCTACAGGCGTTTCTCAGTCATCATGTTAAGAGATGCATGACATAGCCCCACTGGGGATGTCTGTCTGCACGTGTTCCTTTTTTAAAAAGTTTTTTTTTTTTTTTGTACTGGGGATTGGATCCAGGGGGCATTCTACCTCCGAGCTATACCCACAGAACTGTTTTATTTTTTATTTTGAAATTGGGCCTTGCTAAGTTGCTGAGGCTGGCCTTGAATCCGTGATCCTCCTATCTTAGCCTTGCCCGGCTGCATTTTTAAATTTAGGAGGGGGATGTTCACTCTGATTATGAAAGCAGGACATAGTCATTGAAAAGGCCTTGGAAAACATGGAAACTTAGAGAAGAAAATAAAAGCTAGCCCTACAAGTAAAAGGTAACCACAGTTGACATTTTCTTTCCATGATTTTTCTTTTCTTTATGTTATATTTAATTATTAAAAATGCATAAATATATCCTACTTGAAAAATTAATGATTGCTCCCCTGCCCCCAGTTACAATACTAGTGTCCCCACCCCCAGAGGTGAGTCTTGTCGTCAAGGGATGTGTGCTCTGTCACATCTTCTCTTTTTTTTTAAAAAAACTTAATATAATTTGTATTGGTGCATTACAACATTACAGTTATATACAGTGGGATTTGCTGTTACATATTCAGACACACACAAACATAATTTGGTCAATTTCATTCCGTAGTATCTCCCTTTCCCTTCTCCACCTCCTTCCCCCTGGCCCCTTTCCTCTACGGCACTCAATCTGTGTGTGTGTGTGTGTGTGTGTGTATGTGTACTGGGGATTGAACCCAGGGAAGTTCTACCTCCAAGCTGCACCCTCTGCCCTATTTTTTATTTTGAAACAGAGTCTAAGTTGCTGAGTGTCTCATTAAGTTGCTAATGCTGGCCAAGAAACCGCGATCCTCCTGTCGCAGCCTGCCAAGTACTGGGATTACAGGAGCATGCCACCATCCTTGGCTACTAGTCCTCTTTTTTTTTTGTCTCTAACTGTATCTGTAAGGAAACCATACAGTGGTATTCTTCTTCCAGTGTTTTATGAAAACAGGTATCAAACTATGGATATATACTCTTATTTTTACTTAGTGACATATCTTGGGGATATTATGCCCCAACATACAAGTCTATCTCATACTGCTTGTTGTATAGGATTCTACACTATGGAAATGACTTTATTTAGTAACTGCTCTTCAACAGCAATAGGAATTTACAT
This sequence comes from Glis glis, assembly GCA_004027185.1. Classification (NCBI taxonomy): domain Eukaryota; kingdom Metazoa; phylum Chordata; class Mammalia; order Rodentia; family Gliridae; genus Glis; species Glis glis. The sequence goes on from PVJS01021515.1 coordinate 12,262, forward strand.
TGTTTCCACCCCCCACATTGTGATCATTTTACATGGTGATACAATGAATACCTGGTACATATCTATACACTTGTAGGAGTATTTTTCTTTTTCTCTTCTTTTATTTTATTAGTGCATTGCAATCATACATCTTGAAGGATTTCAGGGTGGTTGATGTATACATGCATTTATGGGTCAATTAGCCCTCCCCATTTCCCACTCCCCTGACTCCCCCTCCCTCCTTCCCGTTTTTAGCAAGGTAGTTGACTTTGATATCCTGTGTAAGTCCATCCTGTGCTCCAGTTTGTTTCCCTCTCCTTCCCTCCCGTCTCCCCCAGTTAGTTCGCCTTCTTCGCTCGTCTGAGGTTTTCTCTCTTTGTCTGTGGTCCCTCCTGTGCAGGGTCGTGGCTCATCCTCCCCTGACCTCAGCACTGCGGTATTACAGGGTGGGGCTGAGGGCTCGTCCGCCCCGCGTCTCCAGCGCTGGGGGGGAGGGGTTCTCCAAGGGCGGGGCCAAAAGCTCACCCACCCTGCGTCCCCAGTGCCAGGAGGTCTCCAGGGGCAGGGCCAAGGGCTCACCCACCCTGTGTTCCCAGCGCCAGGGGGAGGAGTTCTCTGGGGGCAGGGCCGAGGGTTCACCTGCCCCATGTCCCCAGTGCCAGGGTTCTCTGGGGGTGGGGCCGAGGGCTCACCTACCCCTTGTCCCCAGCGCTGGGGGGTCTCCGGGGGTGGGGTGAGGGCTCGTCCACCCTGCATCCCCAGCGCTGGGGGTCGCCGGGTGTGGGGCTGAAGGTTTGCCCACCCTGCATCCCCAGTGTGGGAGGGGGATCTCTGGGGGTGGGGCCAGGGGCTGACCCACCCGTGTTCTCTGTGGTGGGCCACTGGGGAGGGGGCCATGTCTCATCTACATATGTCCTCAGTTCTGGGGTGTTCCAGGACGGTGTTGGGCTGCTCATGGGGGGCCGTGGCTCGCTGGCTCATGTTCTCAGAGTTGGGCTGCTCCGGTGTATGGCCACCTCTTCTTTGTCTCTCCTCATCGCACTCGTTGTAGGGCAGATGCTCACGGCCCACCCCTTGAAACCATCGTTGTTGTAGGTGTGGGTCTGGATTGACTTAGGCTTCTTCATGTTCCGGAGTCGATAGGTTTCAATGGTGGTCTATAGTCGCTGGTTTCACAAGGATCTGCTGTCTCTTTGTTGTTGGTCTCCAGGAGTTGTGGTGTAGGCATGGCCCTGCATTCTCGTTGCTGAGTTGCTCCAGGGGGCCATGCTGTGTTCATCCAGGTCCTCAGTGCTGTGGTGTTCTGCGCCAGTGCTAGGCTACTCCAGGGGGGCCGTGTTTCATCCGCTCATTTTCTTGGCGTTGGGGTGCTCCTATGCCTGGCCGCCTCATCTATGTCTCTCTGCGTCACAAAGGGTGGGTTGAGGTTCACGTCCCACCCTTTGCAGTCGCCACCATTGTAGGTGTGGATTTTGTTCAACTTGGGCTTCATCATGGTCCATTGTCAACTGCTTTTGATGGTGGGCTATAATCGCTGGTTTCACAAGAATCAGCTGTTTCTTTGTAGAGGATTCCGGGGGCTGCAGTGCTGGGGTGGCTCAGCCCAAGATGGCACCTTTGTCTCTGCTCTCCACTTACCAGGTGAGATGCTTTGAGATCCCTACCGCCCTCCGCTCCTTCCACTGACTCACAGTCCTCTGCACTTTGGCTCTCATTATTTTGTTGAGTTTTGGCTGTCCTGCTTTTCTTGTAAAGAAGCAGTCTTTCTGCCATCTGGGCTCTGACTCTTGGAGCACCAGTGACGCGCTGCCTCTCTCTTTCCCACCATCTTGGTTCTTGCCTGTAAGGCCTCCTCGGCTCTGGCCAGCTCCTGCTCCTTCTGTGCCAACTGGACCCTGAGCTCCGTGGCCGAGAGCACCTCGGCGGCCTTGCCGCCCTGAGACTCCTCTATGTCCTTGGCCAATATCTCCTTCATCTGCTTCCTGGAGCCCGGACACCTCTTCCCACAGGAGCGCCGGCTGGCCGCAGTCGCCATCTGCTGGAGCCGAGGGTGCCCCGGTGCGGGGCCGATCGTCGGGCCCCGCTGCATCCGCACACAGCTCTCAGGCTGCGGGCCGGTGGTCGTGTGGGCCCCACCCAAATATATTTTTAAAAATGGTTGAAAGACCTCTGGGCACCAGGGTGCGGGCAGGAGAGGGTGCTGGGGAGCGGCAAGCTGTCTCCGTGCCGGGCTCAGTGGCGGCCAGCACCCGGAGATCTGCGGCTGCGACCACAGCGGCGCCTTCCTCCTCATCCTCTTCGTGGGCTCCGAGCCGGGACGCAGCTACTGCCCCAGCCCGCGGCCTCCTCCCCGCCCTACTTTTCTTGTTAGAAGCAGTCTTCCTGCCGGCCGAGTTCCAAGTTTCAGAGTGTCGGCAACACGCTGCCTCCCTTTATCTCACTCACCCGTGTTCTGTGGATCTGGTTCAACATGGATTTCATCATAGTCCAATGTCGACTGCTTTCGATGGTGGGCTATAATCACTGGTTTCACAAGAATCAGCTGTTTCTTTGCTGGAGGATTCCGGGGGCCACGGTGCTGGTGTGGCTCAGCCAAGATGGCGCCTTCATCTCTGCCCTCCACTCACCAGGTGAAATGCTTTTATCTCCCTTCGCCCTCCGCTCTTTCCACTGCCTCGCATTCCGCTGCGCTTTGTCTCCCATTGTTTTGTTGAGTTTTGGCTGCCCTTGTTTTCTTGTCAAGAAGCAGTCTTCCCGCCCACCGAGCTCTGACTCTCAGAGTGCAGGCGAGACACTGCTTCTCGCTATCCCGCCATTTTGGTTCCGTGGGAATATTTTTCAAGGGGAGCTAATTGGCGATTTGAGCTTCTGGGTCATAGAGTATTTATACTTTTTTTTGGTATGTGTTAGTCAGCTTTTCATTGCTGTGAACAAAATACTTGACATGGACAACTTAAAGAAGGAAAGATTCATTTTGGCTCAGTACATGGTTGGCTGGTTTCAAGGCAGAAACATCAAGACACAGGGTATGGTGGAGAAAAGCTGTTCAACTCATGACAGTCACTTAGAGGAAGAGAGGGAGAGAGAGAGAGAAAGAGAGAAGAGGAGAGGAGAAGAGAGAGAAGAGGAGAGGGGAAGAGAGAGAGAAAAGGAGAGGGGAAGAGAGAGAGAGAAGAGGAGAGGAGAAGAGAGAGGAGAGAGAGAAAGAGAGAAGTGGAGAGAGAGAAGAGAAGAGAGAGGAGAGGAAGAGAGAGAGGAAGAGAGAGAGAGAGAAGGGGGAGAGAGACAGGAAGAGAGAGGGAGAGAGAAGGGGGAGAGAGAGGAGAGGAAGAAAGAGAGAGAGAGAGAGAAGGGGTAGAGAGAGGAGAGGAAGAAAGAGAGAGAGAGGAGGAGAAAGGAGAGAGAGAGGAGATAGAGTGTGAGAGAGTGTGTGTGTGAGAGAGAGAGGAGAGAGAGAGGAAGAGAGAGGGGAGAGAAAGAGAGGAGAGAGGAGAGAGGTGGAAGAGAGGAAGAGAGAGAGGAGAGGAAGAGAGGGAAGGGAGAGGGAGAGGAATAGAGAGGGGAGAGAAAGAGAGGAGAGGGGAAAGAGAGGAAGAGAGAGAGGAGAGAGAGGGAGAGAGAGAGAGAGAGAGAGAGAGAGAGGAAAGAGGGAGAGGAAGAGAGAGAGAGAGAGAGAGAGAGAGAGAGCCTTTCTAGAGCACACCTTCAGTGACCTACTTCCTCCAAAGTTTGCACACCTCCTAAAGTTTGCACAACCTCCCACTAATGTCCTCAAATGATTAATCCATCAATGAATCCACCGATGAGCTCAGAGCCCTCCTGGGCCAAACGCCTCCCCCGAGCCCCAGCTCTGAGCACTGCTGCGTGGGGACCAAGCCTTCAATACCCGAGCCTTTGCGCACATCCCAGAGCCAACCACGACAGGATGGAAGCCAGGGCCTGTGCATGTTAGGCCAGCTCTGGCGTACCCCAGCCCTACATAGAAACTTTTGATAGATGTCACCAAATTGGTAGGTCATCTAAAGGGTTACTCATTTTATATTCCTGGAAGCTACCTAGGAAAAAACCTCCTTCCGTATACTTTGCTAACACCTGATAATATAGGTAAAACTTCTTATTTTTTCAATCTGATATACAAAAAAATGGAGTGTGTTTTAATTTGTATTTCCCTGGTTGTTGGGAAATTGAGCATCTTTTTATCTATTTTTTATTATTGTTGATGCTATTTGTATTTCTTTCTTTTTTTTTGGTACTGGGGATGGAACCCAGGGGCATTCTACATCTGAGCTACACCCCAGCCCTATTTTTTATTCTTTATTTTGAAACAGGGTCTCACTAAGTTGTGGAGGCCTCACTAAGTAGCTGAGGCTGGCCACGAACCTGCGATCCTCCTGTCTCAGCCTCCCAGGTACTAGCATTACAAGCGTGCGCCACCACATGCGACTGTATTTCTCTTAATGGGAATTCTCTGTTTATATGTACATTCATTTTTATTGGGCTATTTGTGATTTTCTTATCAATTTGTAGATGTTTGTACATATTCTTGGCTCTAATAAAACAATTTTTAATCCCTCATTCAGCTATGGATAAAATATTTTATACGACCGAGATATTTTGTCTTCTGTTGTATTTTCCTATGTCACTGAAGACTCTGCCGAGCTGGCCTGGGGATGTAGCTCAGCGGTAGAGAGCTTGCTCAGCAGCAGAAGGCCCTGGGTTCAGTCCCCAGCACCTGGGGTCCTGGAAGGGGACGGGCTGGATGTGGCTGCATTTGCAAGTGGCCCCAGCTGCTCAGGAGAGTAAGACAGGCACGAGATACCATCTCAAAACAAACAAACCTCCCAAATCAATAAAGATTCTTCAAAAACATGATTTCTGATGAATGGATATGATTTTACTGTGTGACTATATCATTTTCTTGTTTTATCTTCATGTTAACATTTTTCTGTTTGAACCATATTTGTTTTTAATTTTATGCTATTGGAGATTTTTTTGAAATTTTTGCCAAAGCTTGTCTTTCTGAATATCTTTGTATTTCATCTTTGGCTATACTTCCCTTTCTTTGTCTTCTTTTCCTTTTTTGCAGTGTTGGGAAGTGAATGCAGGGTCTCGTGCAAGCCAGGCAAGTGCTCTATCACTGAGCTACACCCCTAGCCCCAAGATATCTTAATAAGCACCTTCATTTCCCATTTGAAGATGTTAATACTTTTGGTACTCTTCTACATTAGATTGTAACCTTCTAAGAGGAAGGGCCATTTCCAAATTGTCTTATCTGGTCTTAGTATTACATTCAATGGGCACAATATTTTTTATTAGAAGGAGATATAAAAGAATATGACTACATTCTTTCCTTAAAAGAAAAGACATAGCCAGGTGTGGTGGTGCACCCCTGTAATCCTAGTACTTGGACCTATAATCCTAGTACTTGGGAGGCTAAAATAGGAGGAGCACAGTTTCAAGGCCAGCCTCAGCAATTTAGCTAGACCCTTAGCAATTTAGTGAGATTAAAAAAAAAAAAGCCAGGCGCGGTGGTGCAGGCTTGTAATCCCAGTATTTGGGAGACTGAGATAGGAGGATCACAGTTTGTTTGTTTTTTTTTTTTTTTGAGGTACTGGGGGTTGAACCCGGGGCATTCTACCTCCGAGCTACACCCCCAACCCTATTTTTTATTCTTTATTTTGAAACCAGGTCTCACTAAGTTGCGGAGGGCCTCACTAAGTAGCTGAGGCTGGCCGCGAATCTGCGATCCTCCTGTCTCAGCCTCCCAAGTACTGGGATTACAAGCGTGCACCACCACACCCAGCAGGATCACGGTTTTGAGATCCTGTTAAAAAAAAAAAAGATGTTAGTCATTGAAAGAAATAATCGTGGCCATTGGGGAAATTATCTTCTTAATGGATTTTATAAAGTGGGCCATAAACCATTTTATAAAGTGGCTGAAACCTCTCCTCTGTGACCTGCATCCTCGCGTGGGCTCCTCTGTCAAACACGGCTGTGTGTGGCCAGGGTGGAGGTGGCTCTTCTGCATATGAGCCAGGCTGAGCAGGATGCGGCTCTCCGATGCGCTCTGTCTGCACTCTGCCCAGGAGTCCATGGCTCCCGTCTCCTTGGATGTTTGTGACTGGCAAACACTGGCTGTTCCCAAATGCCCGGAAGGTTTTGTTTGGTGTCGTGTGGCTTGCAACTTGCTGGTCACGACAACACTTGTTGTTAAGGGAAGGGCTTTGTGATGACCTCTGCACTCATGAGTGTGTCCAATGGTGGCTGTAGTCGTTGCTGGCAGTTGAGCGGTCCCTGGCTGTCATCAATGGCCTTACTGATGTGTCCCCCGAGGCCACTGAGATGTTCCAGGAAATTCTCCTTCATGTGACCTCTTGCGTATTCCTTTGAAAATGAATGGTTTTCTTGTATGTCTTTTGCCAAAACCACGGGCCCTGGAGACTTCACACAGGTGGGTGTAGTTATTCTTTTTTTTTTTTGTTGGTACTGGGGATTGAACCCAGGGGCATTCTACCTCTGAGCTACATCCCCAGCCCCTATTTTTTTAAATATTCTTTATTTTGAAACTGGGTCTCACTAAGTTGCAGAGGGCCTCAATAAGTAGCTGAGGCTGGCCGTGAACCTGGATCCTCTGGTCTCAGCCTCCCAAGTACTGGGATTACAAGCGTGAGCCACCATGCCCAGTTTAAGGAATAATTCTTGAAGGAAGCAGGCAGAAGGCACGAGGAGAAAAGAATCAGAACCTGAGGGTTGCAGATTGCAACCCACAGGCCACCCACCATGTCTGCTTTGCAGGTGTGTTTATTTGGCTCATATTTTTCTTTTTAGATTTTTTTTTTGGTATTAGGGATTGAACCCAAGGGCATTTTACTCCTAAGCTACACCCCCAGACCTACTTTATTTTTTATTTTGAAACAGGGTCTCACTAGGTTGTTGAGTCTCGCTATGTTGCAGAGGCTGTCCTTGAACCTGTGATCTCCCTATCTCAGCTTCCCAAGTACTGGGATTACAGACGTGCACTATCATGCCTGGCTTCTTTTTTAAACATTTTGATCAGTTGTCAAGCTGCAAAAACTGGGAATTTTTAATTTCCAAAAGTCTGGATATATGACTAGACTTGAAAAATCGAAATGTTTTGACTTGCTGGAATCCTTATTTTTGCATCAGCAACCATCAGTGGAGCTGAGGGCTATCCCTTTCTATATGGGGCAGGGGTTTCCCTGCATCCTCCCTGTCTCTAAGTAGCTGGGGCTGGCCTCAAACCTGTGATCCTCCTGTCTCAGCCTCCCAAGTACTGGGATTACAGGCATATGCTATCGTGCCTAGCTGCATCTTCCCTGTCTCTAATCTCACGCGTTCATGTGAAGCACCTCTATGACCCCAAGAGGTTAAGAGATGGAGAGTAAAAGCCATAGTGAATCAGTAGGAAGAAGACAACCTTTTACATGAACCACGTGATCTCTGATAAACCAATGAAACCAGAGAGGAGTTGATCATCTTTGTAGTACAGAGACAGAAGATGGTGAAGGCCATCTGGTAGTTAATAGGATGTAGCATTATTTTTTTGTCAGAGATTTTTGTTGACTCTTGATTCTGGGCAGGGGTCAGATAGCATTTGAGTTGGGTGAAAAGAAACTCTCTCGGATGGCAAGGGCCAATTTTTATTATTAATTAATTAATTTGTTTATTTATTGCAGTACTGGGGATTGCACCAAGAGGCATTCTACCTCTGAGCTATACCCCCAGCCCTTTTTATTTTTTGTTTTGAACAGGGTCTCGCTAGGTTGCTGAGAGTCTCACTACTTGCTGAGGCTGTCCTCGAAGGACATCGTTAGTACCTGGGCTGCCTGCTGCCCACCTTTGACAGTTGATTTTTTGTGTGTGTGTGGTACTGGGGATTGAACTCAGGGGCATTCTACTTCCAAGCTACACCCCCAGCCCTTTTTAGTTTTTGTTTTGAAGCAGGGTTTCACTAGGTTACTGAGGGTCTCACTAAATTGCCAAAGCTGTCCTCGAACCTGCAATCCTCCTGTCTTAGCCTCCCAAGTACTGGGATTACAGGTGTGTGCCACCATGCCTGGCTCCTTTGGAGCTTTGAGAACAAGAATGAAACATCTGAACTCCACACCTTTCTGTGTGGCATTTTCAACACATTTGAAATACACAAAGTACTTCCGGCTAATCTTCCTCTGCACAGCTGCACAGACAAGATTGTTTAACTTTCTTCTTTGTATTTTGTCTTTTGGGGGAACTCTGCTAGGACACTCACGATCATCCTTTGGAAGTCCCTGTCACCCGGGAGCAACTAAACCACTATCGGAATGTGGCTGAAGACGTCCGCAGTGAACTTGCCGCAACTTTGGTCAAATTCGTGTGTGCTCAGTCGGAGGTAAGACTGCGCCTCTGTAGCACTCAGAAATGGTTTTTCCTTCTTCTTTATAGGGGGAACCAGAGCATAGAGAATTAGAAAGGGGATAGTAAGCTACAGATTTAAACCTTTTGGCAAAGTCTATACTTTTTTTTTTTGCAGTCCTGGGGATTGAATCTAGGGGCATTCTACCTCTGAGCTACACCCCCAGTGCTATTTTTTATTCTTTATTTTGAAATAGGGTCTCACTAAGTTTCGGAGGGCCTCACTAAGTAGCTGAGGCTGGCCGCCAACCTGCAAACCTCCTATCTCAGCCTCCCAAGTACTGGGAATACAAGCGTGTGCCACCACACCCGGCTTATACTTTTTTTTGGCAGTACTAAGGATTGAACCAAGGGGTACTCTACCACTGAGTTATATCCCCACCCCTTTTTATTATTTTATTTAATTGTGTGTGGTACTAGGGATTGAACCCAGAGGCGTTCTACCTCTGAGCGTCACCCCCTGCCCTATTTTATTTTATTTTTATTTTGAAACAGGGTCTCACTAAGTTGTTGAAGGTCTTGCTACATTGCTGAGGCTAATCTTGAACCTGCGATTCTCCTCTAAGCCTCCCAAGTACTAGGATTACAGGTGTGTGCCACTGCACCTGACTTATTTTATTATTTTTTTTATTTTGAGACAGGGTTTTGCTAAGTTGCCCAGGCTGGCCTCGAACTTGTGATCCTCCTGCTTCAGCCTCCCAAGTAGCTGGGATTACACACGTGGGCCTCTGCACCGGGCTATATACTACTTCTTTTATTATAGGTTCATCACCTGGTCTTCCTTAAGGATTATGTCTTTGTCATGCTGCAAAGGAAGGTGGTTTGGCTTGGATTCTACCTCTCAGAGAAGCTCTGCAGCCGTGAGGGATCTGGGGGTGCCTGGGAACTTTGGGTCGAAGCTGCACAGGCCTTGGGGAGATTTTAGCCTCGCTGGGAACATCTTCCTTCAATATGGATCGCTTGTGATCTGGAGCTTTAGAAGGGAGATCTGAATTCCTTTCCTGTGGAAATTCTGATTGGCTGGGAAATTCAAGTAAGATGTTTCGGGTCTGCCTCCCCTCTGAGCTAGATTGGTCTACAGCGGAGTTTCCTATCTCCCTAGACTTTTTTTTTTTTTGGTACTGGGGATTGGACCCAGGGGCATTCTACCTCTGAGCTACACCCCCAGCACTATGTTTTTTTCATTCTTTATTTTGAAACAGGGTCTCACTAAGTTGCAGAGGGCCTCACTAAGGAGCTGAGGCTGGCCATGAACCCAGATTCTCTGGTCTCGGTCTCCCAAGTACTGGGATTACAAGCGTGCACCACCACTCCCGGCTTCCTAGACTCTTTCTCCTCCCAGCCCAGAGGTCCCAACGAGTGTTGTCCGGCAGTGTCACTGAAGCTGCCAGGACCCCACTGAATGATGCGTTGATACATATGTATAAATAAATGTACGCATGCAACACTCATAGTTCCAGAAAAGTGCGTGCATTCATAAAGTTTTCCTGTAAGGGAGACCTGACATTTTAACTCAATAGGACACATATATTGTTCAGAATTTTGACGCCACACAACTCATAAAAGTCAAAATATCTCCTTTGTATAAATGCTATAAGGATTTTCCTTTGCTCTCATATTTTCTCAGAAATGGGACTATTGTTTTTCTTTATCACCCACAATTTTATGGTCGAGAAGGCAAGTGCAAGAAATATAGTGATATATTGGAGAGTCTGTATTTACATGGGAAACAGTTGTGGCCACGAAATCGCAAACACTGTGGCCTGTAGGTTCCTTGAGGCATTGTCTGCTGGCAGCAAAAGCAGCAATACTGACATAGAAAGTGGGTGACCACCGCAAAATATGTTTATTGCTTTTTGTAATACCCACCACCAGTGTTTCCTGAGGGAGATTAAATCACCCTAAGCATTGCTCGTTTGATTTTGAAAAAGACAATATAAAGTCCATTATTAAGGTATAATTTCCTCTTTGGTAACATGGATACAAATATGAGGGAAAGAAAATAAAATTGGATTAAGTCATGAATAAAAGAGTGAGATTTGACATTATGGTGTGGGGTTTCTAAAAGGGACTTCAAATGGTACCCTGTTAAATTCCTTTCCCTCTTTTTTTTTCTTTGCTTCTTTTCTGTTAGCTTCGAGACCTCCGCTCCAAGATGCTTTCTAAAGAAGTTTCCTGCCAAGAGCTCAAGGCTGAAATGGAGAGCTGCAAAGAAAACAATGCCCGCAAATCATCTCTCCTCGCCTCCCTGAGAGACAGAGTTCAGGAGCTGGAGGAAGAGTCAGCAGTGCTGGCCGCTTCGAAAATCAGGATGGAGATGGCGGCTCACGCTGCAACCAAGGAGAACCAGGAATTAATGCAGAAAGTCGCAGACCTGGAGGAGAAACTACAGTAAGAATACCGCGGTGTTCTCAGCGTAGTTAGTGGTTCATACTAACTTCTGATAGCAAGACATGTTTTTGAATATGCTTTGAATATTTTGCATAATTTGGCCCTGAAACTCAGTTTGAGACAAAACAAAACAAAATAGTACTGATCTCCAGTATCTTTGGAGTCTTGAAAACTCTTCTCAAGCTCGATTCTAACTGTTGTCCAGTGTCTGGACAAACACGGCGTTGTCCCAAGTATGGGTATATTCTATCGATTAGAGCTGCAAGGGCATATTATATGCATCATCGGAAGATTACCTCTGGCAACCCACAGAGGGAGGCATTTATTCAGAAGCTAGTTATAAAAATAGCTGGAAGCCAGGCCACCCAGAATATTCCTCATTAGGTTTTTATTGCCAGTTTGTACAGAGAACTTTTTTTTAATGGTGTTGGGGATTAAACCCAGGGGCATTCTACCTTCAAGCTATACCCCCAGTCCTATTATTTGGAAACAGGGTCTCACTAAATTGCTGAGAGCCTTGCTAAATTGCTGAAGCTGGACTTGAACCTGTGATCCTCCTGTCTCAGCCTCCTAAGTACTGGGATTACAGGTGTGCACCACCACGCCTGGTGAGAGAACTCTTAAGACCTAGGTTTTCCACACACAGTTCTAGCAAGAAATAATTACTGAGACAAAATGGAAAACTACTTGCTCCTAAAATATATTTTAAAACTTTTAAGCTGGACATGGTGGCACACGCTTATAATCTCAGGTTGAGACAGGAGGATTGCAGGTTCACGGCCAGCCTCAGCTATTTAGTGAGGCCCTCTGCAACTTAGTGAGACCCTGTTTCAGAATAAAGAATAAAAAATAGGACTGGGGGTGTAGCTCAGAGGTAGAATGTCCCTGGGTTCAATCCCCAGTACTACAACAAACAAACAAACAAAAAAACTTTTATGCATGACATTAATATATTTACGAATAAAATACTTGATAATTATTTTGCTTTTCCCATCTTAAAAAAATAGCACCACCACCAGCAGCTCCTGTCCTTCTCTCCTTTGATTTACAGCAAAACTCCTCAACTGTTTGTGTGTCCTCACTGTCTCCAGCCTCTCTCCTGTCTTTTATCTGCTCTACTGCGACCTCTCGTGAAGACCCCAGCGCCTGAGGTGGGGTGTCGGGCTCATCCTGACCTGTCACAGCTTCAGGCACAGTCCGTCTGGCTCTTGAACCTCTCTCTTCTGTCGGCCTCCAGGACATCACCCATGGCCAGTTTCTCTCTTTCCTTCCCAGCTAGTCTCTTTTTGCTATTTTGTCTCATTTCCTTGGCTTCCAAATGTTGGAGTGCCCCAGGGCTTGGCTTTTGAACCTCTTCTCATTTCTATGTCATTTAGTCTCATGGCTTTAAGTCTGATCTAAATGCTGCTGATACCCACATTTCTCTATGTAGCTTGGATCGATCTCTTCCCAGAATTCAAGATCTGCAAATCTTATACCTAGTGGTTATCTCCACAAAGATTCAAGGATGCATCCCAAACTTAATGTGTCCAAAACTCAACTTCTGGTGTTCCCAAGAAACCCTCCTGCGCTTTTCCTTATTTCCTACAATTACAATGACAATTCCATTTTTCTAGTTGATCAGGTCAAAAATCATCCTTGGTTCTCTTTCTCTTTCATATTCATATCTTATTTTTTTCTTGTCTTGTCTTTTTTTTTATACTGGGGATTGAGCCTAGGGGCATTCTACCTCTGAGCTACACTCCCAGCCCTATTTTTTGTTCTTTATTTTGAAACAGGGTGAGCGGAGGGCCTCACTAAGTAGCTGAGGCTGGCCACAAACCCGGATCCTCCTGTCTCAGTCTCCCAAGTACTGGGATTACAAGCGTGCGCCGCCAAGCCCAGCTTTTCAGTTTATAATTTTTAATGGCCCATTTTTTTCCATTGCCTGAAATATCTAAGTTTACTCAACCAATGTCTTTTCTGTTTTCTATAAACACTTAGGTTAGTTCCATTAAAATATTTTGTACTATAAGCCTTATCCACATGCACTCATATTTTCAAATTTATGTGATTATGATCTTACGGTGGTTCCTGGAACTTTGTTGGGTCAGGTAAAATGCAAATAAATGTGGACATAGTTTAGAAACCTTTGGAATGGATGAGTAAGATTGAGATCTTGGGGTTAATGTATGGCATCATATATGTAAATCAGTAAGAGCCATACCATTAACTGTGCCTTTCATGTGCCCAAAAGCCTGAACAAATATTACCTTCCACGTGCCGAAAATAAGAACTCCAGGAGATACTGATGTTAGTCCTTTATTGTTGCACGTTTTTCTAAATGGAAATATGATATGCCTTTGAGTGTATGCAATTATATGCTTTGTTAATCTTTGAATAGAGTGAAAAAATTTGCAGTAAACACTCAACGTGGCAAAAAGGCAAAGCAATAATCATGTTTATTGTCTAAGGTATTGAAAAAAATGATACCAAATTACTGAAATGATTCTAATTTGTTTTTAAAGTCTATTTTTTTGATGATCTCTAAGTCCTTAACATTTAAAGCAGTAGAAATGGACCACACTCTTTCAACAAACCTGGCCAAGATTTAAAATAAAGTATTCAGAACAGACCCCAAATTTCCTGATTTTCCTCGTCTGGCCAATTCCAATCCCGATACTCTTTAAAGATTCAGGGTGTGTGAAAATTAATGATGCTCTTCGCTGGTGATTAAGCACCTCTCTTTTCCAGAAGGGGGCCTATCCCCTTCTCCCCGTGTATGTCTTCTTATAGCTATGCTTGGCCGTAAACCAGGGTCCTTATAGATGGTTGAAAATAACATGAAGCTGGGGCTTCTGGAATCAATATAATGGCTCCCTCCTTCCCCACGAGGCCCCAGTGGAGACCAAGGGCCATGTGAATGGGGGCCACACTGTGACCCAGGAGGCTGCCTCTACTTCCCCACATGCTAATGGGGTGAGCAAAGGAGGCAGAGGATCTCCTGTTACCAGGTCCACGATGCCATGAGGATTTCTCTCTATTTCTGCAAAGCAAAGGGCCCTGCCTGTCTGTTTTCTAACAGGGCTTGGTTACAATACTGTGCGCTGTGTCCGGGAGGCTGTGTTGTACTGAAAATGACCAAGAGCAGCCCACAGAGAGCTTTGGCTCTGACATGGTCTGAAGGACATTTTCTTCCGTGGTGTTAAGCTCTGACTTACTTGGCATTTGTCTGATAGAAAGTGTTTGAAGGACAACGAGGAAAATAAGAAGCAAGTCTCAAAGCACCGCGGCGAACATGAGGAATTTCTAACTCGACTTCGCAGCTGCTTGGATCCAGACGAGAGGAACGAGAAGCTGTCAGAGGAAGACTTGATTTTAAAGGTGTTCGTATGCAGATTAAAAAGGCTAAGATAGAAGGGGCCCTCAGACATCGGTCAGGAAAGGAGGTGCTGTGGTTGCATCTGGGGGCGGCAGCGTAGCATTCACTAACCGTGTGACCTGGTTCAAATCACATCACCCCTCTTAGTCTCAATTCCAAATCCTTCCCAGCATTATTTGGGGTTACTCTCCAGAAGGGATGAACGATCTTGCCTAAAATATATTTAGGTTGCCAAATACAATTAATTATGTATCTTAATGAAATATTTTAGGGCATTTTTTTCTTTTAGTTTTACACACACACACACACACACACACACACACACACACACACACAGATATGTCATTGTGGGGCTCCTTATTGAGTGTAAGGTTAAAATGAGTTCAAAAGTACCTTTTAGCCTGGCACGGTGGTGTACGCCTGTAATCCCACCTACTGGGGAGACTGAGAAAGGAGGATGAAAGGTTTGAGGCTAGTTTGGGCAATTTAGTGAGATCTTGTTTCAAAATAAAAATAAAAAGGACTAGGAATGTAACTTAGTAGTAGAGTACCCCTGGATTCAATCCCTGGACCATTAAAAAAAAGTGCATTTTAAATTTTACATTAAAATCAAGTAATAAAAATATTATTTATTGGTAGATTACCATTAAGATAGAAATAAATGATACCAGCTCAACAATTCACTTGGCCTCTAGGATACCTGAAAATTTTTCAGTGCTCCTGGTATCTTTGTTTATTTAAAACCTTTTTTTTTTCTTTTGTGGTACTAAGGATTGAAGCCAGGAGCATTGTACCACTGACCTACACCCCCAGCCCTTTTATTTTTATTTTTTATTTTTGGCGGTACCGAGGATTGAACCCAGGGGCATTCTACCGGGCTATACCCCCAGCCCTATTTTTTAATCTTTATTTTGAAACAGGGTCTCACTAAGTTGGGAGGGCCTCACTAAGTAGCTGAGGCTGGCTGCGAATCCGGATCCTCTGGTCTCAGCCTCCCAAGTACTGGGATTATAAACGTGCGCCACCACACCTGGCTCTTCCAGCCCTTTTATTTTGAAACAAGGTCTTGTTAAGTTGCTGAGGCTGACCTTGAACTTGTGATCCTCTTGTCTCAGCTTCCCAAGAACTGGGATTACAGTTGTGCACCACCACACACAGCATCCATGCAGACATTCTTTTTTATTTTCCTCATGGTACTGGGGATTGAACCCAGGGGTATTCTACCTCCAAGCTACACCCCCAGAGCTATTTTAAATTTATTTATTTATTTATTTATCTATCTATCTATCTATTTATTTATTTATTTATTTATTTATTTTGCGGTACCGGGGATTGAATGCAGGGGCGTTCTACCTCCGCGCTACGTCCCTGGCCCTATTTTTTATACTTTATTTTGAAACCGGGTCTCATGAAGTTGCGGAGGGCCTCACTGAGGAGAGAGAGAGAGAGAGAGAGAGAGAGAGAAAGA
Source organism: Glis glis (assembly GCA_004027185.1). Lineage (NCBI taxonomy): Eukaryota > Metazoa > Chordata > Mammalia > Rodentia > Gliridae > Glis > Glis glis. The sequence goes on from PVJS01021515.1 coordinate 27,873, forward strand.
GAGACAGGGAGAGAGCTGAGGCTGGATCCTTCAGTCTCCGCCTCCCAAAGTACTAGAATTACAAGCGTGCGCCACCACGCCCGGCCTATTTTTTTATTTTTTATTTTAAAACAGGGTCTCGCTAGATTGATGAGAGTCTCATTACTTGCTGAGGCTGTCCTCGAACTTGTGATCCTCCTGTCTCAGCCTCTCAAGTACTGGGATTATAGGCGTGCGCCGCCACGCCTGGCCATGCAGCCAGCTCTAAATGCCAGCCTCTCAGTTACCTGCTGGTCGGCTTCCCCAGGTTCTTCTCATCAAGCTGCAGGAGGATTTCACGTTGCTTTAACAAACATCTACGTCATGGTGGATTTGGCAGCGAGGACCAGAGTCTGCCAGGTGCCCTCACGGGTGCTAATGGATGGCTTCCTCCTCCTCCAGCTAACATGGAACCAGGAGCTCAGCGGCAAAAGCCCACTTCACTCCGTGGTTTGGGGATTACCTTTCACTCCGCGTGGTGGGGAAAAGAAAAGGGAATTCAGAAGCTCTGTCTTCATGACTCCCTTTCTCTGTCAGGAAATCCCAGAGCCAGGCGTGGTGGTGCACGCTTGTAATCCCAGTACTGGGGAGGCTGAGACCAGAGGATCTGAGTTCAGGGCCAGACTCAGCTACTTAGTGAGGCCCTCCGCAACTTAGTGAGACCTTGTTTCCAAATAAAGAATAAAAAATAGGGCTGGGGGTGTAGCTCAGAGATAGAATGCCTCTGAGTTCAATCCCTAGTAGTGCAAAAAAAAAAAAAAAAAGAGGAAATCCCAGGCACTAGTCGGGTTTACACTGCATTAATCACGCACTTTCATTTTCTTATTCCTGATGCTCCGAAATCTGGGTCCTTGCTGACTCAGAAGACACTGCCCCTCCCAGCACTGCCAGCTCCTCAGACAGGGAGACAGGGAAGGACTCACCGGGGAGCGGGCTTCCATGTGCAAAGGAACCGATCAGAGCCCACGCCTCACCTCCAGAACCAGGCTCTTGCACTCCCAGGCCCCGTCTCTCTGTTCTCAACTCCAGGGCCAGGTAGCAGCTGGCTCTGCACAGCCCTCACCCCAGAGCCACGGAAAAGATTCAGGCTCCCTACTCCACAGCCCGTGCCCCTGCCTCAACTGCTCCTTCCCATGGCAACCGCGAGGTCTCTTGCCCACATTTCCCCTCCGCCCTCTGCTCCCTGGCTGGCCCTGGTGCCTTTTACAAATGGCCCTGCATGGCTACTCTGGGGCACTTTGAGCAATGAACTATCTTTTCTTCTTTCCTTCCTTCTTTTCTTCCTTCCATAGTGGGGATCAAACTCAGGGGCAGTCTACCTCCAAGCTACTTCCCTAGCCTTTTTTTTTTTAATTTCATTTTTTATTTTGTAACAGGGTCTCACTAAGTTGCTGAGGGCCTTGCTAAGTTGCTGAGGCTGGCCTCAAACCTGTGATCCTCCTGTCTCAGCCTCCCAAGTACTGGGATTACAAGCATAAACCACCATGCCTACAAGAAAACCCAGTTCTTAAAGATCAAGAACCCTATAGTTCTAGAAATTTTCTGTTCATCCTCTAGTATGGGCCTGAGCTATATCCTCAGGGACCCAGCAAGATCTACCCACAACGTATACCTCCAAGTTACGGGATGAAGGTATTTTTTGAAAACAATAGCCCAGCCGGGCGTGGTGGCGCACGCTTGTAATCCCAGTACTTTGGGAGGCGACCGGAGGATCCGGGTTCGTGGCCAGCCTCAGCTCTCTCTCTCTCTCTCCCTGTCTCTCTCTGTCTCTCTCTCTCTCTCTCTCTCTCTCTCTGTCTCTCTCTCTCTCTACTTAGTGAGGCCCTCTGCAACTTTGTGAGACCCGGTTTCAAAATAAAGTATAAAAAAATAGGCCTGGGGGTGTAGCTTGGAGGTAGAACGCCCCTGGGTTCAATCCCTGGTACCGCAAAACAACAACAACAACAACAACAAAAAAAATAAATAAAAACAATAGCCCATCTTTGCTGCATTTCCCCCAGTGCCACCCAGCACCTAGCTGTGGCCACCGTTAGAATACTTTTAATTTGCTGATCCCTGCACATAACAACCAAGTTTCAAGGCTGCCTTTGAAAATGGGATCCTTTGAGTTCATGTAGGGAGAGTGTTTCTACTGTTTGCATTTGATCAGGAAGCCACCGGGCTATAGACTGAGTGGCCTGGAGAGAGCGGGTGGCCTTGTTAATTCTCATGTGACAGCTGTCACCGCTTTCTCTTCAGCTTAGAGAGCTGTGCAAGGAGAGCGCGTCCATGAGAGGACAAATCGTTACTCTTGAAGAGACTGTAAACATCCATGAGATGGAGGCAAAAGCCAACAGAGAAACGATCGTGAGGCTGGCGGCCGACGTCAACAGAGAGCAGAGCAGAGCCGCCTGCTGGACCGGAGAGAAGGACAAGCTGAGCCAGGTACTGCCGCGTGAGAAGCGCGCTAGCTGACCATGTTTACGGAGCAGACATGGAAAAACAGATGTGAGATGCGTGTGCTGGGATTCCCCGCCACCATGTAGGCCGTTCCATATGGATCTTTTCTAATTGGAAAAAAAAGAAGCACAAAGTAAAAGTAAAGGATTTGTAGAGAAGATGGCTTACTTTAGTTAGATTATAAAGATTTAATTTTTTTTTTTAGCTAGGTGTGGTGGCACACGCCTGTAATCCCAGTATTTGGGAGGCTGAGAGAGGAGGATCACAGGTTCAAGGCCAGCATTAGCAATTTAGTGAGACACTCAGCAACTTAGTGACATCCTGTTTCAAAATAAAAAATAAAAAGGGCTGGGATGTAGCTCAGAACCCTGGGTTCAATCTCCAGTACAAAAAAATTTGTTTTTTTGAACAAATAGATAATATATTTATAAGATATAAAAGTCTAAATATACCAAAAAGTATTCACTGAAAACTTTTCCCCATCCCTCCTCCCAGCCACCAAGTTCTCCTCAGAGGGAACTTGTTGCAATTTCTTATATATTCTTCTGGAAATATTCTATGCACATGTATGTATATAACATATAAAAGAATATGTCTGCTATGTATAATATGTACCGTGTATTCACTTCCAAAACAAACGGCAATATACCTCACTCTGTTATCAATATGGTCACTATGAATAATTTTATATAATTTTTCATGTATTATGTGTTATATAAAACAAAATCCTAGATATGACTAAGGATATGGACATTGTAATTTTGAGAGATACTGGTGAAAGGAGGTAACTCTTGATTCTAAACTTTTGTTTACTTAACAAATTGCCTGTTCTTTTCAAATTAGAACTTGTTTGAGCATGAGAAAAAATACCATATGTTCAACACCATTTAATTCTTTAATTATGTTTTTTAAGTTTCATGACAAAGAAATTAATTGTTAGATTAATAAGAACAATCCACTTCCAAAAGCCAGCATGAGCTACTGCAATCAGTTAATCAAAGTCCACAGAAGGGGAGTGTATTGGACAGGGTTCTCTAGATTAACAGAATACACAGAATGAGTATATTTGAAAAAGGGATTTAT
>PVJS01021516.1:0-31413 GCA_004027185.1 Glis glis
GGAGGGTAACACACTAAAACGCAGGAGGTATACATCCAAACTTATAAAACTCAAATCACTGTGCAAAGCACTAAAGGGAGGGAACGGGGTGGGATTTGAGGGAGGGCAAATCGGGCAATGTGTGCATGTATGACTCTTATAGCCTAACACCTATTAAATGTATAATTACAATGCACCAATAAAAAAAAAAAAAAAAAAAAAAAAAAAGTCTTTCCAGGAAGGTCATTGGGGATTCATTTGGGCCTTGGTGTATGGCTTTAACTTTACAGTTAAGGGTTTAACTTTAGCCTTCCTCAGTCCTTCCAGTATACAATATAAATAATAATTGTTCCCCACCTCCTGGGCTCCCTGATAAACTTGCTCCCTTTTCAAGGATATTAGGGTTTGGTCTAAGAACAGCTGTGTGTCCCTCCAAGTGAGGTCATATATGGAGGTCAGTGATTAAAGGCCTGTACATATTGGTCAGGATTGTTCTCGTAACTACCTAGGTCTTTTCTAATCTTCCTAAGCTCAGCCCATGGGAATCGTTTGTGGATAATCTGGAGACTACAGTCTTCTCTTCCTACCGCAGGAAGAGGAAACTTCCCATGGGTGTCAGGAGAAGCTCCTTAGTGCCATAGCTCTTATAGTGCTCTCATCCTGTTATGCTGGGGTCAATAGCTGGGATCCCATCTATGAAAGAGAGGGTATACTCGCTGTGCTTGGGAGGTTGACCTCCTCCCTTGCATCCATGATAGAAGCTAGAAGCCCAGCAGGGGGCGAGTACAGCTAGGCATCATCTGTGGACTTCATGAGAGTGGTCTCACAGTCCACTGGGGATGGTCTCTAGAAGCATGGGGTTTGCCACTTTTGCCTCTGCCTTGATTCATTCTCCCCTGCCTGTTACCTGCCCCAGAGGGTTTGCCTGTGCTTGTTGTTCCCCCTAAGAGAGGGTATGACTATGCCTGTTGTCCCCCCTCTCTTTGGGTGGGGTCATATATATATATATATATATATATATATATATCTCCCCCAGGTATTGTTGGTGTCTCCAATTGCTAAAACACTGTAATTCCCCAAATACTCGTGACAGCCACAGATGGATGGTGGCTACTAGGACCTCCCTGTTGTAATCTCCTGTCCTCTTCTTTCTCAAGATTCCTCCCATTTTTCTCTGGCACGGCCAAAAACCTAGGGTTCCTAATCAGGTGATGACAGCCAGTCAGGGATGTTTTTAAAAGAGTGTCCCATCATAGATGGGGGCAGAATGGACAGGAACTCACTGGGGATCTCACAAGACAAGGATGGGTTTCCCTGGAACCTCAGTGTAAACCGGGACACCAATTTAGTCCCGCTTGTGTGGCAATAGGCTTCGAGATCCTTACCCCCAAAGGATACTGGTTCCAGGTCATGGACTGTCCACCACTGAGCCATAGCAAGCACAGGAGGGGTCCAGAGTCCCTTCCTGCCAGCCCTACACTGTTTACAGGGATGTTTCTCCTCCCCCGGAGTTTGGCTGTAGACTACTTCTGTGGCTGGGGGATTCTGCATTCATGAAGAGCCTAGTGGCACCAGAACTCATGGTCATCTGCCAGGGTATGATCCTGCTGGGGGAGGGTTACTGACCTTGCAAGATGCAGTGGTGTCAGGTTTCAAACCACCGCTGAAAAGAGTCGATTCCCACTTTGGGCACCAAACCTGTAATGGTTTGGGTGTTGTCATGGGTCCTTTCCCTAAGTTAATATAGAAATAAAAAGCCGGGAAACTCCAATTTCCACGCTTAAGCAGGTTTTATTACAGACACAGAGAGAGAGAGCAGCACCACGCCTCCAAGAGAATGTGATGGAGTGTCTGACTGGAACACTCCGCCCCCCCATTAAACCTCAGGTCTTAATAGGGTTTTTACTGTGTGCTCTCTTGTCTTCCTTATCCAGATGGCTATGCCAATGAGCCAATAGCTAGCTTTCCTATCTTCATCCTCCAAGTGAAGGTGTGAAGGTGCAGACAACCGGCGTTGTAACAGCATATGGAGCGGATACCCTACATACTATGGCCGGGTCACAAAGAAAAGGGGAGGGAGAAGCACTGGGGTTGTAGCAGGCAGGCCTGGGTGTAATCTCTCTGCCCAAGTGCAGCTACTTTTGCATTTTTACTGTCAGTTAGCACCGGGTCAGTGGGAACAGTCAGAAACTGAATAGGACATTCTGAGAAGAGAAAGTTTCTTGAGTGAAGGTCTGATGGTGAGAGGACATGGCTGGTCTGGTGATATGAAAATATGTCAGATATGAAGCACAGAGACTGTGAAGGTAAGGAGGAATTCAGATAATAAGGGCTTTGTGAAGATTTAAAACCTCTTCCTATGGGCTCATGAGGGACTTATTCCAATTCTTTTTTTACACAGGAGAGAAGGATGAGAATGAGACTGAGATGCTTGTAAACATCACACTGGTCAGCATACCTGGATCTTGGGAGATATATTTGATGGTTGTTGCAAAAATTTGAGTGAAAGAGATGGCCTTAAACTCTGAAGAGTTATGTGACTTCAGCAAGAAAAATAATAGGGGTTAGTGATTGTCTTGACCTAGTTGGATGGTAACTAAGACAGAAGAAAAATAAAGGAACTGTCTCAGGCCATTAGCTTGAGATCTGGATGAATAATGAAGTAATTCAATGGGACAGAAAATATAAAAAGATGAACAGGTTTGGAGAGGGAGGAATTCATTTTTTTTTTTTGGTACTGAAGGTTGAACCCAGAAGCATTCTACCTCCAAGCTATACCCCAGCCCTTTTTACTTTTTATTTTGAAAGAGGCCCTTGCTGAGTTGTTGAGGCTTGCCTTGAACCTGTGATCCTCCTGTCTCAGTTTCCCAAGTGCTGGGATTACAGGTGTGCACCACCACACTTGACTGAGTTCAGGCTTAAGCATGTAAAATTGGCTTAGGTGAAGTTGCTCAGCATGTAATTGGATGTGTAGATCTGAACTTTAAAATATATAAACTTTAAGGCAAAGTTAAAGTTCTCTTTGAAGCATGGTATAAGCCAAGGAATTGGATGCAAATGTTTTTTTAAAGAAGTGATGAGCCGGGCGTGGTGGCACACACTTGTAATCCCAGTACGTGGGAGGCGGAGACCGGAGGATCCGGGTTCACGGCCAGTCTCAGCTCTCTCTCTCTCTCTCTCTCTCTCTACTTAGTGAGGCCCTCCACAACTTCGTGAGACCCGGTTTCAAAATAAAGTATAAAAAATAGGGCCGGGGGTGTAGCTTGGAGGTAGAACGCCCCTGGGTTCAATCCTCGGTACCACACAAAAAAAATAATAATAATAAAAGAAGTGATGAGGGCCGGGGCATAACTCAGTGGCAGAGCTCTGGACTGATACGGCGAGGCCCTGGGAAGTGGGGAGGCAGGAAAGGGAAGGAGAAGCCAAGCACTAGAGTTATTTCAGATATTCAGCTTCTACCTTCTGTGTGGGATCTTTACAGTATAAAGTATGCTGATAAGTTTGTCCCAGTGGAGGAAAAGGAGCTCCATTTCATATTCCAGAGTGTAGGAAGAAGGTTATATATAAAACTCCCAGGTACTTAGGATTCTCTAAATGGGCAAGGCAGTTATAGTGCCCAGGAACAATCCCCTAAAGCCACAATCATGAGCTATTAACAGCAAAGCACACAGAAGCTACAGGAAGGTCACAGAGAAGGATCTGTGAGGACCTCAGTAGGACACTAACAGGACTTATTGCTATGGAGACATGTATTTGTGGGGCCCACAACTTATTCATAATAATTGAAGCCATGAGAAAGGACCGACCTCCCAGAGGACAACTGGATGGGAGGTGGACAGAGTTTAGGAAGGACACATGAAGTGGGGTCAGTGAAAACTCACAGGGCTTGCCAGTGAGAAAGGAAGAAAAGGAGGGGGTGCTAGGTCAAGAAAGCCAGAAGAAATAAATAAAAACAGAGAGTGATAAATCATTATTCTAATAACCTTGGAGGTTTGACTATCCTAATAAGAGTGTTTTTCCTATTTTATCCCAGGAGCTTTATGTAATTAGAAGTCCTGCAATAAAAAAAATGGTGCTCATTCTGATAGCTCAAGATTCTCAAAATTGTTTTGAAGACGGGGCCCTCAGGACTCTCAGCACGAAGCAGAATGCCGTGAGTGCTGGCTGAGACCGCGAAGGCTCGGCTTTCAGTTCCAGCTCCTCTCCCAGGTTGATTTTAATGTTGGCACATTTATGGGGAATCTCTGGGCCTCTGTTTCTTCAGTAATAAAATGAGTTGGTTGACTATGTCTCTAAAATGTTTTACTGTTGATTTCTTAGCCTGGTTTCACCTTTGCACTCTGCGCAAAGGTGAAAGGTAAAGAGCTGATGCTGTGTATTTAATTTGTTCATTCAGTTAATATTTATTGAACACCTGCTCTGTGCTAGAATGTGGAAACAGCATTAAACAAATCTGGCAAGGTTCTTGCTTCCACGTCTAGCACAAAAGCTAGATATTTATGAAAGCAATTCATGAATTACAGATACCATGGATGTCATGAAGAAGCATAAGGTGATGAAAAGATTGTGTAACAGGGGAAGGGAATCTGGATTGCAAAATTCAGGGACTGGAGCCGAGTTGAACAGGTTTCTGACCTATAAAGGGCAGTCCAAATTTGGTTAAAATGAACTCTTCTTAGAAGTTCTTCTACAGTGCAGCTCCATACGTATTTGGGATTTGTGAGCAGATTTGGGGAAATGTCTAAGACCTGTGACCCTGATAAAATTAAACATGAGCATGCTCAGTGGGGTCCATTCAACAGACTGACTCAACCAATTTTTATTGAGCATGTATATTTTCCAGCCATCAGTTTTGGTTTTACATTTTACAGAAGTACATTACACATTCTATAGGAAGAGACTAATAATACACAAGTTAAGACACATGAAGTAGCAATAAATGCTATGGCACTAAGTAAAATTTATGTGTTTTCTCTGTCTTCTGGGAAAGTTAGCTGTCTTTTTTGTCTACAAATACAATGGCATGGATCAATATGTATCTATGTTCCCATTCTTTCCTAACACCAGAAACCCTATTTTTAGTTGAGCAAAGTATTGCCAACTGTAAAGACTACTTTTCAGCATCGGTTTCAGGCTGATCATGTAAAGCTGTTGAACATTTAGTTTTCCATAGGTGTTGAGTGGGGCTTCTGGGGGCCATTTAAAAAGAGTTGATTTTGAAGGGATATTAGCAAATTGGTGGAATAGGAAACCTTAGCCCTTGTTCCTTCACAAAAGTGTTAGTTTAACAATGACATACAGACCAAAATGTCTTTATGAAAACTCCAGAAGCCAGTTAGGAAACAGCCCCAATTAAGCAAGTAAGAACAATCATTTCACTGAAACCCTCTAAGCCAGCAGAGCACAGTGACAGAAGAAAATGCCCTAGCTGCTGACTTCTCCCTCTGGGGGAAAGAGAAGAGTGGAGGATATGACCAATTTATGACTTTTTAGAAGGCTACCTAAGGGACTGGACTATGTCTTATTTCAACTGCATAATTTTCAGAACATAGTTGAGATGCCTGGATGGGGAACAGGGGAGCACCAAGAACAAAGAAGAGTGGAGAGTGCCTCAATGTGGTCAGCATTGTTCAGCAGAATCAGGAGAAGATACGAAACTTGAATATCTCTGGGAAGAAGAGAGAAAAGTTAAGTGTATATCTGGTATTCTGGATTTTGGATGGGTGACAGAAGGACTGGGGTTTGTTTTGCCTGATTCTGGGTGCTGAAAAGAAGCCTATGTGATCTGGATATCTGGAGGCTGTTGAGACTAAGCAAGTGTGGGGCTGTTTGCTACTGTAGATCTAGGGATCATGCAGAGGTGTCTACATACACTAGGGGAAAGAAGAGATCATAAGCTTCTAAAAAATAAACTGGCATGTCTCTGAGAAATTGTACACACAGGATGACAGAAATTATATGACCTTAAAAAAGGATTCAGAGACTCCCAGGATCTATAACTGGGCTCATTGGTGAGGGTATTCTCCTGTATGAAGCTGGTTTATAAGACTCATAGAGGTGGCTGTTCTTTTTTTCTTTCAAATGCAAACATCATAAAACAAAATTATAATACACAGGAAGAAACAGGGAAACATAACCTAAAAAAGGAACAAAATACATCTTCAGAAATTGATCTTAAATAGAAGTATATGAACTAGTTAACAAAGGATTCATAGTAACCATCATAAAGATGTTCTACAGGATGAAGAAGATTATACATGAATAAAATGAGAATACAATGAAAAGAAAATATAAAAACACAAAAAAATTTTGAAGAATACAAGTAAACTGAAAAATATACTTGATGAGTACAGTACAGACTTGATTGAGGAGAAGCAATAAAAACTTTCACATGTCATTTAGAATGATCCTATCAGAAGAAAAAAAAGAGGAAGAAAGATAATAAATAACCTGTGGGACTTGTGGAATATAATTAACTAGATCAATGTACACATTATGAGAATATAAGAATTAGAGAAGACAAAGACACACAGAAAGCTTATTTAAAGTAGGCAAAATATTTAAATGTGGGGAAAGCAACAGATTCACAGATTCAAAAAGTCCAGTGAAGAACTATAAATAAGAATTTGAAGAAATTCACAGCAAGGCATAATAAAATCAAAACAGCAAAAGACAATGATATAGCCAGGCATGGTTGCACACGCTTGTAATCCCAGGACTTTGGGAGGCGGAGACCGGAGGATCCGGGTTCGCAGCCAGCTTCAGCTCTCTCTCTCTCTCTCTCTCTCTCTCTTTCTCTCTCTCTACCTAGTGAGACCTCCACAACTTCGTGAGACCAGGTTTCAAAATAAAGGATAAAAAATAGGGCCGGGGGTATAGCTCGGAGTAGAATGACCCTGGGTTCAATCCCCGGTACCGCAAAAAAAAAAAAAGACAAAGATATTTTTTAAACAATAAGAGAAAAGTGATTCATTACTTTTGGGAAAACTTCTGTGAGACTAATAATAGATTTCTTAGCAGAAATCTTGCTGGTGAGAAGGGTGTGGAATGATGCATTCAAAGCACTGAAAGAAAAAAAAATACTACCAGTCAAGAATACACTATCCAGAAAAAGCATAAAAATAGAGGAATAAGAGCCAGGCGTAGTGGTGCATGCTTGTAATCCCAGTACTTGGGAGGCTGAGACAGGAGGATCCAGGTTCACGGCCAGCCTCAGCTACTTAGTGAGGCCCTCCGCAACTTAGTGAGACCCTGTTACAAAATAAGAGAATAAAAAATAGGGCTGGTGGTGTAGCTCAGAGGTAGAATGCCCCTGGGTTCTAGTACTGCAAAAAAAAAAATAAAAACTTTCTCAGATAAACAAAAGCTAAGGAAGTTCATCATCACTAGGCTTTTTTCTTTTTCTTTTTATAAGAAATATTAAAGAGATATCTTCAAGTTGATATAAAAAGACCCTAAACAGTAATGTGAAAACATTTGAAATGTAAAGCTTGCTAGTTAGTGTAAATATATAAAATAATGACTGTTGTAATACTGAATCTGTGGTATGTAAATAATTTTTAATTCTTGTTTTAAAACGTTTTTCTATAAGCTTCAAATAGATCATTATAACTATGAGACTTTTTATGTAAGCCCCATGATGGCTATAAAGCAAATATATAAGGAAGATATGAAAAATAAAATGAGACAGGAATCAAAGGGTATTACTGCATAAAATCAATAAAACACAAAGGAAGGGCAAGACAAGAAGAGAGAGAAGAGGTATAAGACAGAGCAAGAAGAGGACAATAGTAAATCCTTCCTTAACAATACTTTTAAAAAATATGAATGGATTAAATTCTTGAGTCAAAATACAAAGATGGTCTGAATGGCTTTAAATGGGCCAACTATATGCTGAAAAAAAGATTTATTATAGATTTAAGGAAATGCATAGACTAAAAGTGAAAGGATGGAAAAATATATTCCATTCAAATGACAATCAAAAGAGAGAAGTGGTCATACTTATTTCAGACAAAATAGATTTTAAGCAAAACAAAACAAAACAAAAAACCAATGAGACAAAGAAAGCACTGTACAAAGATATGAGTGTCAAGTATATTTTCCAACTGTAATGAAATTAAGCTCTATTTTAATGGAAGAAGGAAAACTGAAAAATGTGCAAATGTTTGGAGATTAAACAACAGTCTTAAACAACCAATGGGTTAATACAGAAATCAAAAGGAGTAAATTATAAAATATATCAAAACAAATTGGGCGGGGAGTGGAGGGAAACACACTATAGCATATGATGTACATACACAAACCTATAAGACTCAAACACTATCTGGAGCATGAAAGGGAGGAAAGGGGGAGGGAATAGGGTGGGATTGGAGGGAGGGCTAAATGTGCAATGTGTGCATGTATGATGTTCATACCCTGACATATATCAAAATGTATAATTATAATTTACAATGCACCAATAAATGAACATAAAAAGTTAAAAAAAAGAAAGTTAATAAAGAAATATTAGAAGCCAGTGTGGTGGCGCATAAAAAAAAATGAAATGAAAACACACTGTACCAAAACATATGATGCAGCAGAAAGGGAGAAAAAATTCAAATAAAAAACCTAGTTTTACACCTCAAGGGAATAGATGAAAAAGTATAAACAAAACCCTAAGTTAACAGAAAGAAATAATAAAAATTAGAGAACTGAAAGAAACAATAGAAATACCAATAAAACTAATAGCTGTTTCTTAAAGATAAACAAAGTTGATGAATCTTTAGATAAATGTTATGGTTTGGGTCTTAAATGCCCCCAAAAGCTCATGCATTGAATACTTGGTCCCCCATGAAGCTGTTTTCAGAGGTTAGTCCTTTAGCAAGTGATTGGATCACGAGGACTCTGACCTCATGAATGGATTAACACATTTGTTGATTCGTCGGTTAATGGGCTATTGAGAGGAGATGGAAACTTCAGGAAGTAGACCTAACTGCATGCCCTCAAAGGTAATATTTTGTCTTTTCTCCCCTTCTCTTTGCTTCCTGGCTGCCATGAGCTGAACAACTTTACTCCACCCTTCATCCCACCATGTATTCGGCCTCACCCTAGACCCAGAAACAATAGAACCAAGTTATCATAGGCAGAAACTTCTCAAACCATGAGTCCATATAGATTTTGTCATGTGAAGTGTACAAGTTCTAAAGATATGCTATAAAACATTATGCTTATACCTAAAAATATTATAGACAACAATTTGTAAGAGGGAAAAAGCTGACTTGGCTGGGAAGTCCACCCTCCTTATTACTGTCTAGAATGTTGATGGTTTAAATCCCAGCAGCCATGAGGTTCCCTGTGGGGCGGCAGATGACTCTCCTTCATTTTCTTTGGGTCTTGCTATACATTCAGAGTCTTGTATGGCTATGTGGCAAATTATTGCATGTTTTCTCAGACCACCTGCATGACCTAGATCAGATGGTCCGAGGTCGCTTGAAAATGATGTGGGTTCCAGTATATCCTCACGGGTTCCAGCTTGCCCTCATGCATTTTAATTCTGCCTTGGTTTCTCCAGTTTCACCAGCATCTCCCCTTAACCATGATTCCTGCTGACTGTAGGTCTAGCATGAGACACAGCAACAAACTTGCATGGTCTACTTAACTATCTCCCACAATTATGCAAGGTCTAATCCCTGTAATGCATCATTTTACATTTTACAGTGATTTTATATCTTTAATATAACCCTAACTGTTACATGCTGACAAGTTGGATCAAACTTGAACCATTAGTCACATTGAATATGGAACTTAATGCTGATGTTTACTGAAAATAAAAATAACAGATGCTGAGTGTTAAGACTTTAAAGGATACACTTTATCATTCCTGTCCTGTCTACCTGGGAAAACCAGTTATGTGATAGAACAGTACACTGTAATTTGAGATTTCTGTTGTATGCAGTTAAACCAAAGTCTGATAGAGATACCAACTTAAATTTTTGGCTGGTGATATTTGCTTAATAATAAGAATATTTGATAAGAGTTTGATAAGTCTACAGAGGCCATGTATTGCTTCATAGAGAAAGTGCAATGAAATGAAAGTTTGTTTCCCCAAGAACTCTTATGTTGAAATTTGCACCCTGAGGTGATGGTAGCGGAAGGTGGGGACTACAGGAGATGACTAGGTGATTAGAATGGAAAGCTTGTCAATGGGATTAGTGCCCTAATGAAAGAGACTTCGGCTGTCTTTCCCCTTCTACCATGTGATGATGCAGCAAGAAGCTTCTCTCTACAAACCAAGAAATAGGCCCTCACCAGACAGGCATTGAATGTGTTGGTGCCTTGATCTTGGACTTCCGAAGCTGCAGAACTGTGAGAAATAAATGTGTTGTTCATAAACCCCTCCATTTAAAATAATTTGCCGGATGTACTGAGATGGAAAGCATGTTGCTGTCAATTGATGGAACGTGCCAGCCAGATGCACTGCCTGAGAGTGAAGACAACTTTACCTGGCCTGTGCCACCCTTCTCCTGTGGAAGATGTTGAAGGCAGTTATACAGAGTGTCAGTGCAGATCCTCCACTCTTCCCTCTCTCTTAACTGACTAGTGTTTTCTCTTTTCCAAGAATGGCAGTTTGTGGAATAATTTTATTTTTTGTGTGTTTTGAAATCTAATGAAAGTAGGTTTGAAAATTCTGTCTCAGTTCCCAAGTTACTGGATGTGAAGTAGCTTGAAGCCTTTTGAAATTTAACTTCTGTTGAGTGTAGATTTAAAATATAAAGCTCCCAAATCATAGAATGAAACACTGTCTAGCAGATTATGTATAAGTTTTTAAAAATGGAAGATAAAATAACATTTTAGCACAAAAGCTTAAAGTACAATTATAAGCTGTGAATCCTGAATTTGAAAATACTCTACAAATTATTATTTTTCTGGAAGTATAAGGTACTGAAAATTCTAGAACATTTTCAAATGTCTTTTTCTCTTTCTAGCTGCTCTAAGGCATTGAAAATTTATACCCAGATATTGGAGGAAGTAGAACTGACCTCAATTTCTAGTTTGTTCATTTACTATTTCTAAGAGATTGAGCAAGATGTGTAATTTCTGCCAAAATTGGTATCATCTTATGCAAAATGAAGATAATCATACTAGCAAATAGAACTGTTGTAATTACTCACTAAGATAATGCATGAAGAATACATGAGACAAAGTTGGCATTCAGTAGATACTGATGTCTTCTGCTATCTTTTTTTCTAAGATAAACAGTACTTCAAGAATACCCATGGCCCATTATTTCTTCTGATGTTAACCAATGTCAATAAAAATGATGCATTCCTCTAAGAAAAAATTATTGATCTTTATCATTACTTCTCCTTCATCAATAGGAAGATGAGCCACCATGCGTGTTCAGCTCTCCTCTCCATTATCTGGCCACCTAAAACCAATTATGGACAATTTATTGGAAATTTTGATAATCTACAAAGGTAATCATGATCATTTTATGATTATTGATTCTTCTTTCTTTGTATAAAATCTCCTGTATCTTCCAGTCTTTTGCTGGTTTGCTCTTTTATGAAGTAACATTTTGCCACGAGAAGCATGTAATATTTAACTCTTTGCCCTCTATTTTTGCCAAAGTTTAGGCTTTGATGAGATGCATTATTTCAAGGCCTGAAGCATATTTTTGCAGTGATTGTGTAGCTGTCAAAACCTTTATAGTAGCAGAGAAATTATGAACTTTGTGCAGCATAGAAAAAAACAGGCAAACATATAAACATGGTTGAGGCCATAGTAAATGGTCTTAGGAGTCCTTATGAACTCATTCTTATGTCATTGGCAGCGATATAAAAATGAAAAATTCATTTCTTAAGGGAGAGCAAGGCTCTATATTGTTTCCTATAAAATGTCATTATGGATGGAGATATGGGGTTAATGGAGAGAAACAATGAAAGATATTATGAGAAAGTTAGTTTTTGGATTGGCTTGGTAATGCTAGGCAAAGCCTTCAGGAAAATTCAATAAACATTCATTGAAAATCATTTTCAAGCTAGGTCATGATCAAAATAGATACTGCTGAGACAGTTCAGACTAGACTGAATGAGTCTATACCTAAGGAGTTTATACTTCTTAGGCAGGTGAAAGGAAGAAATCATTTGCTATGTAGCTGTCTGGGTAGAATAAAGAGCCATGCTAGTAGTCTATAGGAGTATGTCCTAGGTTATATTCTTGGTCTCTTTAATTTCTTATATTTCATTCATCACTTTTAACTGTATGTAGACTGAGGACTGTGGAGGATTCAGGCAAGTTCTAATTCAATGAACACATGCATACACAAATTTGATCAAAAGCACATGTTCTGCAAGCAGACTTGGATTCTAATATCACTTGTATTTCTGCTCACCATGACATTGTTGAATAACCTTGGTTATGTTTATACACATATAAACACACACACATATATTTTTATGCATATATATATATATACACGTACACACATATACTTTTATTGGTCATTATAGTCTGACATCATAACGTAGTTCAGAATGATAGGGACATACATGCACACAGCACACTTGGTGAGCTTCCATCTAGCTCCCTCCCCACTCCCTTCCCCTTGCCATACATGATATTGAGATTGGCATTGATAATTTCACATATATACATAATGTCAATGAAAGTGTTTACTTCATTAATTCTCCCTCCTTCCCCCACCATCCTCCACTTGACCCCCTTCATCGCTTCACTGGGGTTTCTCCTCCATTATCTAAAGTCCCTCTTGTATCCCAATTACTCCCAAGCTTCCACATATGAGAGAAAACATATGACCTTTCACTTTTTGTGACTGGCTAATCTCACTTAACATGATGTTCTCCAGTCCTATCCACCTTCCTGCAAATGACATCATTTTGTGCTGCTTTATTGCTGAGTGGAATTATTGCTGAGTGGAATTGTATTGTGTGTATATCCCATTTTGTAATTCATTCATCTGTTATTGGACACCTAAACTGGTTCCATAATTTGGCTATTGTGAATTGTGCTGCTATAAAGATGGATATGCATGTTTCTTAACTTCAATTGTCCCTCAGTTATCTCATCTAAAACTGTGGATATTAATAACCATCTTTCAAGATTATTGTGAGCCCTACATGAGGCAATATATAAAAAAAATTCTGGCAAGGCTCATGGTACATTGGGGCATAATACATAGTAGTTTTGACTATTATTACTTTTTGAATTTCTAATTGTTTAGTAGCCTCAAAACTCCTTCATCCTCAACTATATATCCAGTTGCTAGGGTAGAACTTAGGTGCTAAGTATAAATGAAAGTATATTTCAAGATTAATATCTGTATTGGATGTTGAACTGACTAATTAGAATTCACAGACTAGGGGATTTAGTGAAGACCACCTTATTTTTGAAAATCAGCAATAAAATCAAGAATCTCCCCATACAATATCGGATATATCTATATAGATATAGATAGAGATAGAGATATATATCTTCCCTCAAAAGATCAGAGAACCGGGCATTATCTTGCCTCTGCTGTGTTACAGCCCAAACTACCAAAGCTCAGCAGATGAGAGGTCATATAATGTTCTTTTTATCTGTGAAGAACTCCCTATCTTCATGCTGTGTGTGGGTACACACACATGCACACACACACACACACACACACACACACACACACAAACTCTTTCTCTAATTTCAATATTCACTTGATATTGAGCCTTAGACTTTGGTATAATTCTGGCCGTTTCAGGTCTGGGTACCTCAAGAAAGAGACAGAGAAGTAAAGATTGATTGTACATGGTCCGGTGATATAATTTAGGGGTGCTCTTCAACTACTTCCATTCTTGAAGTAAGGCTTCAAGTTCAACGTGTAACCATTTCCTTTTTTATTCAATTTGAATGTGGTTCTGCCTTATGGACCTTTTACTGAGTTTACAATTTAAGTAGCACTAAGTGACCAAAGTGAGAAATTGGCACACTTGACATGGAGAAAACACCACTAATTTTTATTTTGTTTCTGATTAATGACTTTTTTGACAGTGTGAAAAATGCGTAATTTTCATGGAATTAAAGAAATAAGAAACATTTAAATTTTACAGAAATGGAAGTTATATGTATTTCTATGTCACTTTTTCTGTGTTTACATCACTCATAATTCTGAGGCATAGGTACACAACTACATTTGGAAGTGTGTTTGTGTGTGTGTGTGTGTGTGTGTGTGTGTGTGTGTGTGTATTGGGCGGGTGAGGGAGATCACTTATTAAACCACTTCAAATGCTTTTAGGTAGGATTACAATTGGTTCATTTGCTCTTATAGCAATTACAGGATCACTAGTTAGACCTTTAGTTTATAAATTGATTATACACCATATTCTTGAGTGAGGCTGATTAGTTACAAAAGCAATTTCTTTGAGAGCTTTTGCTTGAGAAACTGATTTATAGGATGTTGAATAGTTCTTCTACTTGTAATATTTACTTATTAAACTGATTTCCCAGTAAATTTTAAAGTCATCTACTGCAGGGAAATCATCCCTACTAAGTCCTATGAGAAAAAAGTGAATTGTGGCTTGCTATTGAGACTTTTCTGCCCCTTTAGGGTATAGCATGGCTTGTTATAATCAAGAATGTGGAATAGATTTTAGGATGATACTTATTTTCTAGAGTGTAGCTCTTTTAAAAACATTTTGGATTTTAGGTTATCTGTAGCTATAAATGTAATATTTCCATAGACTTTTTTTCTCCAAGAAATGCAGTTTTTATAGTATGAATAAGTTGAATTATCCATGCTACAGCAGGTAAGGATGAAATAGAAAAAGAAGATGTATTCAGTTTTCATTTATGCTTGCGTGAATTAGCCATTGGAAATCCGATATGTAAGGGGAAAAGTGGACTTCCAACACTTACATGTTGGCTTCCATTCAATGATATAAAATACTCTGACACACTTTTCAAATGAATGTCCGTTTTCTTATCCTTATTTGTGGAAGCTGACTGTGTGGTCTTGGTTATTTTAGAATCATATACAGCCACACTAAAAGGTATGGTAAGGGGATATGTTAGGGAAGTGAGCTTAGAAAGGCATTTCAGATTGGCAGAATGTAATTACCTTCTTGAAATTTACCCAGGACACTTACTGTTGGCACATTCAATTGGTGCAAAGAAATTTTAATTACCCAAAGCAACTAGTTTGTGGTTTCACATCTCAGTGGAAAGAAGGCAGTTCCTGAAGCAAGGCATTGTAAACACCACACAGTTCTGAAGCATTCTTTCTGATCAAAGGAAACCAGGGTTACTTATTAGAGAGGTCCACTGCTAGCATGCACAGTGACTTCTTGGGACAGGAGTCTCCACACATTTTGTGATGAGTAGCAAATTTCCCTTTCTTGGATGCAATGTGTAATAAAAACAACAGGCTCTGAAATTTTTGAAATCTCAACTCTGCCACTTACCATCCCTGACTTTTGGCTAGTTATTTAATTTGCCAATATCTGATGCCTCAAATGGGACATGATATCTATCTTAACATTAATTAAGAACTCTAAAGACGCTAATACCTATAGAATCTAGCACTGTGCTTTGTCACATAGTCAGTGCTCAACTGACTATGTCAGTTCCTGTGGGCAAAGGATGGTGTTATGGGAAGGTTATGTTTGGAATGTAAACACAAGTTGAATATCCCTTGTCCAGAATGCTTTTGGATATCAGATTTTTTTTAAAATTTGGAATATTTGAATAGACATAATGAAATAGCTTAGAAAGTCTAAACATGGAATTCATTTATGTTTCACATATACATAGTCTGAAGGTAATTTTACACAACTCTGTGTTGTATGCCGACATTTTCACTGTAAACCCTCATATGAGGCCATGTGGAATTTTCCACTTGTGGGGTCATGTTGGAGCTCAAAACAGTTCCTCTTTTGGAGCATTTCGGCCTTTCAGATCGAGGATGCTCAATTTGCCTCTCTTCATGGATCAAGGGAGGAGTATCGATGTTTGTGCTCCCTACCAGAGTAGTATAATAGGAAACTGTGGAGATTGATCTGAACTCTAGTATGTTGCCCCAGGATTCATGCTACAGGGGAAAGAATATCCCCTATTTTGTACTTTCTTTGCTTCCTGGCCTTTGGTAAATTGCTTAATCTCTCCAGTAATTAGTTGCTTCATCGGGCAGTGAAAACGAATGCTATTTTCCCTGCTTACCTCCCATGGGTGTGTGGAACAAGCAGGTCCAAAAATCCTTTTTGGACTAGAGTGCAATCCAACCATGAAGACAGTTTTCAGTCCCTGTAATAGAATGAATGAATCTGTTCCTGTATATAAACAATTATATGCTTATTGATTGCTTACTGTATGCCAATTATTATGCTAGAAACTAAAGAAAAAACAGGTCTGATATGCTTCTTAGTTGTATGAGGCTTAGAGTCATTTTTCTAATCCCTCCTAAGGCTGGCACATGGTAGATATTCATTATTTATTTTTCAAAATTGTATTGAAGTGAAAGCTATCCAATAAGAGTCTGAGCTCCACTTATTGGAACATCTGTCTAAAGACACTTTTCTGGAACAAAGTCGCCTCAATATACTCCATGCTCATAAAATATTTTAGGCAGTTTATGTATTCAGGTGTGACTATTCATTAATGGGATTTGGATTCCAATGAAATGCATTTTGTTGTTCCTTTTTTTTCCATCATTTTTTTTTTACTTTAGGTAGCTTCAGGCTTATTTCCTAGGAGGATTAACTCTTCTCTTACTTTGTCGTCAGTGTTTGATTCATCTTTATACTCATATATATGGAAATGCTTTGTGTAAACAGAATTAAAAAAATATATATATATATATATATGAACTGCTGTGGAAGACACCACCAGAGTCAGCAACTAAGTTAGTCAGCTTTCCATTACTGTGATAAAATGCCAAAGATAATCAATTTAAAAAGAGGAAAGGTTTATTTTAGCCATAATGTTTTGGGCCTGTGGGAAGACAGTGTATCATCGCAGGAGTATATATTGGAGAAAGATTGTTCACCAAGAAGCCAGAGAGAGAAAGAGAAAGAGAGAGAGAGAGAGAGAGAGAGAGAGAGAGACAGACAGACAGACAGGAATACAGGAATGGGCCAGAGTCCCAATATCCCTTCAAGGACACTCCCCACTGACCTAACTTTTTCTACTAGGCATATCTCCTAAAGGTTCCACCTCCTCCCCACAGCACCACAGGCTGGTGACCAAGCTTTTGACACCTGGGTCTTTGTGTGATGCTCTAGTTCCAAGCTCTGGCAGCGACAGACAAGATCTTCAGTGTACCTTGAGATTCTCAGGCCCAGGGTGCACTGTCTGGGTTGTGCTAGCGAAGCTGGAGAATGGATTCCTGCAAAAGCAATGGCAGGTACTCGAAGGTGATTGGGAAACTGAGTCTGCAGAGTCCACCACAGCTGGACCTCTATTTTACCTGACAGAAATAGTACCACCATGATGACAGGTATCTTTTTAGGTAGACATTAGAAATCTCCTGTTTCACTGACAGGTAATTAGAATTGTTATCACTGCTTTAGAGCAAAATCATGAAAAGGGAAAGATATCCTCAATAGTTTGGAGGAGAGAAAATAGGAAAGACATGAAGTCAAGACTTAACCTCATAACAGCTGTGCCACAGATAGGAAAGAAGCTTATGCTGCTACAAGAAACTTCTAGACACCATAGTGCACAGGGTATGCTGGGACAGCCCCGTCATGTGGTCATATCTATTCTGACCTGTTCACTTATTCATTCATTATATACCAGGAACAATTTAGCATACACTGATGTTTGTTAGCCACTAGAGCCTTCTCTGATTTTTAAATAAAACTATAGCGGCAACCAGAACTATCTTTAGGTGTAAAGTCTTATTTCTACAAGTTCTTCAGCTAGAAATACAAATAGCACCAGTTGCTATGAATTTCAGTGGAAAAATTTCTTGTAGGCAGGAAACTATGCTTTTTTTTAAGTTTACCTGCGTCCAGTGCTAGTAAACATTGAGTATAAAGCAAAGTATTTTCTACTCCCCTAAAGGATATCATTTGTATTTTTTCAATGCAATAATCCAGAATCAGATAAATAAGTGTGTTCAATTCTACTGTTCTTTTGAATTCTAGCTGTGGGGACATAGATTCTATACAGCTTATGACTGTGTACTTAAGCAGTGCTGTTGAATTATGACTTCTGTCTTCCCAAAGTGTTTACTATTGGAGTCCAGAGGGAATCCATCCATAGTTTCTTTGTTTTTTTTTAATTCATTTTCCCCCTTTACTTCTTAATTTATCTATTATTTACAATAGAAAGTAGATTATTAAAGACAATTTTTTTGTTGGAAACTCTGTAATGGGTGGTTCTAGGAAATTACAAATTGATGATTTACTAGAGTCTACTTTTTAAGTTACAGATGAAAATTTTATTTCTATTGTTCCTATACCCACTCTCTTAGGGTATCTGAGAATTTTCTTTTTGACTATAAATTCTCATGAATATTGAAACAAAAACAAAAATATAAATGCAGAGCAACTATTGGTTCTGTAGCATTTTAGCCCACAGTTTTCAGATAGTTGCTTTGCCAAATAAGCAAATGTCTTTAGAAGCCTTTATTCTTATTATTCTGATTTGCTTCTTAATTTTCCCACAGACATCAAAAGATGCTAAGCTACCTTACTGTACATACTGAAGGAATATAGACACATAGACTGCAATATGAATATTTTTCTGTTGGATCATCATCCACTCCATAGAAACTTCAGTCCTTCTTCCCAGCCTTCAGGTTTTCCCCAGCAAGAATGTAAGAGTCTCCAGGTATTGCCTCCCATTCTCCCTCCAGATCCGTTGTTTCCAAATTCAGGGTAGCACCCAAGGGGCATCTTCAAGATACAGATTTCCAGGACCCCAACACAACTTTACCAAATCTCTGAGAGTGTGGCCAAGAATTTTATTTTTCCAAACTCCCTAACCATTTTGATGTTATTCAGCCTGAGACTGGCAGCTGTCCTGGATTTCTCACCAACCATGTTTACCATTTCTCACGAGCATAGATCAGCCGGTGTGAGGCATTTGCCATTTCTGCTCTTTGCCTGCCCCTCCCAATGGTGACCTAATACTTCTGCTGTTCCCAGTGTTCAGTCCCCCTTGCATTCTCCTCCTCCGCCATTAGATTTGTCATCTCACAGCTGAGGCCTGCATCTTTGTGTCATTTCCCAGTGGACTCTGGTCTCCCTCAAGGAAAAACCCCTTTCCATTATCCACACTATTACTGTAGTACTTTAAAACTTGTAAAACTTTTGGTGAATTATCCCTTCCATTTATATTTCTTGCCATCTGCTTTTTCCTTATCTGAAAATATCTAGTAGAAAGAGTGGAAGTAGAGAGGACATTTAATAGGGCACACCCAACTTTATTTCTTCCCCTAACACTGAACTTTCTTGTCTTCCCTTAGAGTCAAATTTAAATATTATAGAGATTTTTAGTGGTTGAATTAAAAATAAGCCACCCCTTCTGTGTGTATCCTGCCTCCTGCAAGGGAATAATGTTTGGTGAGTAGAGCGTGGGTAAAACTTTAGCCTCTATTCTTAACTTTGGTGAGATTCTTGTGTGCAGTGTACAACTAGCAAAAACCATCAGTAAAGGACTAGATTTCCCACTGGCCAGAATGGACGCTTTCCTAGGAAGCTATTTCTTTCTTTGTAAAACAAAAACAAAACAAAACAAAAAAAAAAACAGCCACAGGAAAGTTGATCCCTCTGATTATGGGAAGGGCATCTATCTCAGTGCTGGTCACAGAGCCAGGACTCCTACTGGGACCTGTTCTGGGAATAAATGATGTGTTCCAAGGTATGTATATTAAATGCAGTGCATGTTTGTATGTTTGTAAGTATAGAAGTTACAAAAATATTAAAGTGCTTATTTCTTTTAGACATTTGTCAATCGACCCCCCTACTTATCTTGTACAAAGATAAAATGTCCATGAAGAACTTTTATTTCACTTGCATTTTCTTTTTTCTGCTTTTATAAATATTTTACTTAGTGTGGTTAATGTTTTTCTAGGAAATCCTTTTCTCAGTTATACTATTTTGCTTTACTTAACACTTTTCTGGTGATTCGATATTTCTGTTTCTTCTAAAATGCTCTATGTATATAGAATTCTTAGACATGGCAACTTGGCATCTTAATATATTTCCCACCTTCTACCATTTTGGAATCATAAAATCCATTAATTATTGAATATTCAGTATCTACTCTATGCAAAATACTAAACCAGGCGTGTGTCTATGTGAGCGTGTGCTTCCATCAGCATTCTCACCACTGTCATCTAAATGCCTGATACACAAATCTTAGAGGAAGAAAGACTTATTGGGGCTCCCAGTTTCAGTCCATAGAGCTGGCTCCAAAGCACAAATGGCAGTGGCAGTGGGTGTGCAGAGGAACTCTGGTCTCAGATTATGGAGAGAAAGCACAGAGAGAGACAGGGCAGGAGATGAAGGCCATATATAGTCCCCATGGCCACACCTCCAGTGGCCTACCTCATCCAGCCATACCCTACCTGCCTCCATTACCACCCAGTAAATCCATTCAAATTATTAATCCATCAATGGATTTATCCACTGATGAGATTAGAACCCTCATAACTCAATTATTTCACCTCTGAACATTGTTGCATTGCCAATACATGAGCTTTCCCAGGAGACATTCTACATCCAAATCATAACATCATGGGACTGTGTGTGTGTGTGTGTGTGTGTGTGTGTGTGTGTGTGCGTGTGCATATGTGTGTTTGTATATGTGTGTGTGTGTATGTGTGTGCATGCAGCTATAGCTTTATTATTCTTGTTATTTCTGCAATGACTTTACAAGTTCTGGGTTATCTACATTTTGAAAATAAAGGAAAGGAGTTTCATAGAAGATAGAGAAGTTTTGCCAGTCAACAAAACAGAAACAAACAAACAAACAAAAAAAAAACATGCGCTATACTATCTTTTTCCTCCTCCTTTCTTGGAGCCATTTATGAGATGACTACTAGGTCCTTTGGTCACAACTGCTAGGCCAGGCAATTTTCAGGCCATTTAATAGTGGCAATAGTTTTCTGTTTGAGTCACTTTAATCTCTTTAGTGTACATTAACAAGAGAAGTGCCATCTCCACAAAGCATTATATGATTCAAACATTCTCTCTTGAGCCCGAGTGAAATATGGCCTATATAAAACAAAGCACAGACAGTCACAGGCTGACCTGAGCAGGGGACTCGGCTCTGTGGGCACTACAGTTGGTGACTGTCGTGACCGACGACAGCAGGGCATGGGTAGAACGGCATCACAAGCAATGTCTGCTTAAGACACCCCAGAAACCTGCTCAAAGTGCTGTGAGTCCAGACATTCTGGGAAAAGTTTGGTATAATTTCCCATATTAGAAAAGGAGAAAAGGCAGAAAAGAAAAAGAAAACATGCCTTCAGGCCAACTACTCAATAATTAAAGCAGGATGAGAATTTCATGCATGCGTTGAAAAAATATTTACTAACTGTCTACTAGGTGTCAGGCCCTCTATTAGATGCTGAGTAGAGGGCCAGTGACTGGGTCCCTGTTCTCACATGGCTTAGTAGCTAGAGGGAGAAATGCAGGAAACCCTCATAGCTCCCTGGTGAGAGACAGTCAAGTGGAGGTAGGGAAGGGGAGAACGTGTGAGAAGCAGCCAAGCCAGGGGATGCATAGCCAGACAGAATGAAGGGAGGAGCCAAGACTACAAGGGGAAAGAAACAAGACCAAGTGGACCAGGGGCTTGAGGGACTGAAGGTTGTCAGTATTGCTGAAACGGGGTGAGCAGATGGCCGTGTAGCTGGACTTTGGCTGTTTTGTGTCTGATGTGGCCTGCAGGCGAGAGAGAACTTTCTCATTTGCAAATGAGAACCATTTTACAGCTATTTCCTGTAATTACCCACCAGTTTCAGAACCTGCTGTGGAGCATGATTCAAACAAGCTGCTGGTGTGTCCTGGCTTTTCATCCTCCTTCTCTCCCCACAGCTGCCTGTAGAGTGAGCAAGAGAAGGGCAGGTGAGCACCTTGTAATAGAGATTCAGTTGGAGCATCATTGTGTGGTCATTCCATGACAAGAAGGTGAAGCATAAAACCCGAAGAAGTGACTCTTCTTTTCATGGACATCTGGACGAGGTTCTCAGTGCCTCTACTGTTCTGTTAATATTCTCTTATTTTAAATATGCTTTTATTGGTGAATTGTAATTATACATCATAATGAGGTTCAGAGTGATAGAAATATACGTTCACATAGCCCTTGGTCTGTTTTCTCTGGATCCCACCGCATTCCCTCCTCTTCCCTGTACATGTTATTGTATTGGCATTATTAGTCTTATATATGTATATAGCTTTCTGGGACAATGAGAACTCAGCCAGTCTCAGGCTCCATCATGGTGATGGGGCTGTTCTTAGCTCTCTGAGAAAGTGGCCAACTACTGTCAGGTCAGAATCCCACAGGGGCTCTCAGCAGACCCTCAGCACAAGGGAAATGAAATATTTTCTAGGCTTCATTTTATTGCTTGTGAGTCAACCAAAGCTTGAAAACCCTCCAGTTACTTGAGTAAATAGCTAACTCTATTAATACACGGGGTGAATGGGTATAACTGCATTTTTTAAAGGAATTCTCTGCTATTTCTTAGTATGGTAAAACTGTGTATAATAACATAATGAACAGGAGTGGTATCTTCTGAACTAAGTTTAGTTTACAAAAACAGCCTGGCATGATCACTGAAAACCATTTTCATTGGTAAAATGATCATTTTGCAATTCCCAGTCTCTTAGACTGGATTTCTAAGCCTGAATTGAAAATGTAGCAGGATGCTTTTTCAAATCCCCAGGTCAAGACAGAATGAGGAAAATCTGATTACAATCTCTTTTCTCTCCAAGTATAAAGCAATTTATTTTGAAAGAAAGCAGTACTTTGGTTAATAAATATTTTTATTCATAGAGGTGTTACCTATATAGTTTCAACTTAGTTTTTAGTTTGGTTTTGGTGGGGGGGGATTTTCAGACCTTTGCCTAGAATCGATTTGATGCAACAGATTTTTAACATTTTAACATGATTAAATTCAATAGTGTGCAAACAAACTGATAGAATATCAATCTGTCAATCAACTGATCTCTCATCTTTTACAGATAACCTGTAGTAGCATGCCGGATTTTCTCTGTTTGCCCACCCAGGTCATTTTGCAGTGCACTTGGCAATGTGCCCTGTGAGGTTGACCTGCCCAGACTTCAGGAAAGGACACCCTTGACCTCTGGCTTTCAGTTGACTTTGGTAATAGGAGGAATTGAAGCCGATGACAGGCAGGAGGAGCGAGATGACAATGATTGTTCTCCTGCTGGGACCTCAGTCTTCTCCCCAAGGCCACAGCTACTCTCTGATGTGTCTGAGACTCAACCCCTCTCCTCTTGGCCTTTGGATTTGGGGCTGGCCATGCTGTTTTATTGTTCCTTTTGATTTTCCTTTACTTTTGCCCATACTCTGGTGAGTCATTCCTCCATCAAGTTCTCCTCAAACACTGTTAGTGTGCACGTGAGTTAATATTCTAGCTGGGGTTTGTATTTTTGGATTGGATTGAGACACAAATTCTGCTTTTGTGCCATAACTATTGGACATTTCATTTCAAATTGTCTATGATAATTAAAATAGGAAAAAGTGGCTTATAATGTACATTGTAGAAGTATGGAAATATCGCAGTATACCCCTCTCCTAATTTCCTTAAGTGCTACTTAGCCAGTAGAATCTGCAACCAGACTACCTTTTGTCACCTGTGCAGGGGTCTGGTTTAGAGCAGTTTTGAGTTTGCATAATGTTCCTGAGATTGAAAGACAGAGAAAGCATAGCCCCAGGCCTTGTTGGTACTCTTTGGTTTATGTCTGTTGTGTATGTATGTGTGAGGGCAGAGGGTCAGAAGGAGAGATGTGAAGATTGAGGAAGAAACTGCAGGGCATCAAATTGCATCTGAGGCAAAATTGTCTAGCCTTCTAATTCAGGATCCATCCAATCAGGATATGGTGGCTTTTAAATTGAGATCCCAAGATGTAGGACTGAAGACAGATGAGAGAAGTGAAATGGTATAAAGTTTGCTTAGAAACCTCTGAGGTTCCACATTATCTAGAGTAATCCTCCCTGTGGTGGCTTAAATCTTTCAGAAATTGAGCAACGTTTATGCAGAAGTTCTTGGATTTGGGGAAAACAAACCCAGCTGAAATATAGTATGTGTATATGGAATATACGTGGAATTATGAGAGTCTAGTGGAGATGGTTTCATATAACCACCAAAGTGTATGAAAAGTTGCTTCCTCCATCCCAAAGAAAACAAAGTCTGCACAAGTACTAGCATTAAAAAACTCAAACAACAAAAACAACTTTCCTGGTAGCCAAGTTAAATTCATTCTTAGCAAATGTTCCCACAGAATAAACATAACATTTTCTTAAGCCCTGGCCAGTTAAACAAATCCAACTTTAAAGACAGGGGGTGTTAAATGTTTCTCCCGACAGTGTTGTCCAAAGCCTTACTGTGGGTGGAGTATTTCTGAAAGCCTTTCGGGATGTTTCTTTTTTTTTTCCTCTCTTTCTTCTCATCCCATTTTTCCCCCACATTTGTTTCCTTGGATACTTTAAAATTTAATCCAAATTGTCTTTCACATCAAGGAGGATGATAGACATGTAGAAAGTTCTGGGATCATACATTTGGGGTTTGAGTGCTTTAGTCAAACAATGAAGTTGAAACAAAACACTTTATTTTTTTATCACTTTTATTATTGGCACATGAACTTAATTCTCATGAAGACAGACATCTCCCCTGTTCATAGTGTAAAGCTTTCAACTTATTCTCAAAAGATATAATAATGTAGAATTAGCACAGATTTACACTGCTCTGGCTTAGACTTGGTTATAAAGAGGAAAGAAATGATCTTGGGATTTTGGGTCTCTTCATTGTTAGGCTACCACAAGAGTGCTACTTTGAAAATTGCTTTTGTTTATAAGAAACTATAAGTTTCATTGTTAATAGCCGTAATACAAATTAAAATAGGATGCCACATCCTCTATTGTCTAAGAGGCCATGGTGGCCATTGCTTGTTAAACTAAAATCTAGCTAAGCCACCTATCAGCTCGAAGACGTGGAAGCTTTTGATTTAATGCATAGACATCAGTTTTGTCTGCCACCAGTTTTGTCAAAGGGGTTACAAAGCCCCTCTGAGTCTCAGTTTCTTTCATCCATAAGATGGGAATCAAGGGGTTTTCTTTCATTGGGCTATGGTGAATACTGCATGAGTTAATATTTCAAAAGTACTTAATGCATGTATGTAACAGGTGTCATTAAGTGGCGGTTCTTGCTTTTTAACAGATTTAAAAAACAACAGGTTCTTTTTCCCATGACAGATTTACTCATTTTCCTTGTAAGCAAGCGCCACCTGCATAAGGATGATCATGGTTTAAGGTTTTGACTCCCTGAGAGCCAAGCGCTGTATTAACCATTTTATTTCATAAAGTCCTTTAAACCTTACAGTGAATTTAAGAGGTAGATATGGAAGGAAAACTTGGTCTTGCAATGCGGTGACCACTAAAATATTCCATATGTCTTCACTGTGTGTATTTTCATAAGTAGTGTAGCAATCAAATAAAACCCTGAAGAACTATTTGGTTTTCATTATCTAATTAAAACACTACAGGTATTTGCTGTTGCTTCATAATCACTTGCTTCATGTTGACCTTGCAAAAGAAGTAGTAAATTTTGAGGTTTGGAGTAGGAACTTGGAATTCTCCTTAAGGATTAACATTTTCTATTCACTACTATAACGTTACCAATTTTTTTCTTCTGCAACTTGATAACTAGAAATTTTCCTTCAATTAAAAAAAATTGAGTTCACTCCAGCTATTACCATCACCCTATAATTTGAAATCTCATTTCTCCAAACTCTTCTCTGCTGGCTATAAAGTAGCCTCATTATAACTTGGAGTGCCACGGTGCTACAGTCTGAGAAGTGGAGAATGTTCTAGGGAATCTGAGATTTTAGAAAGTAAAATCATTATCGATTCATATTCAACCACAGCCCACAGATTGTGAGGAAATCGAGCAGGTTCTCAGAGTATATGGTTGATGGAATTCTAAATTTTGAGGTTGCCATTCCTCATCCCTTCGCATTATATGCATTAGTATTTGGTAATTGTGTTATTTACTATTTTCTAATGCATATACAGTATCTTGAAAATTTTGGTAGCCCATTTAAAAATAATGAGATATGTATCCTTAGATAGGCTAGTGACTCAAAATATTTTAGTATGCACTAGTCATATGTTTAAGCTTTAAGTTTCCTATTCCTTTTCTTTTCTTTTTTTATGTGTTGAATTACTAGAAATGAAAACACGCACATTAGTATCATTCTACATTTGCATATCTGGCATATACCAATCTGATGGAAGTAAATATATTAGTATATCATGCTTCACTCTAACATGTTAGCATTCATTCATTCATATGGAAATCTAATTCAAATACGCTGGGAAAAATCCTCATTTTCATTAATTTGTGGTAATATCAACATCCAAATAAATGCCGAATACTCTACCCTAGCCTTTTTTTTTTTTTTTTTGCTGTTGTTTTTTAGCTTTCAGAATTTGCTTTTATGGTACCTATTATTTCCAGATGACAGGACATGGTGCTGAAAAGTATGGGAAAATATGGTTAGACTAATGGGTTTCCTGCCGACGAAATCATTCTGAATCATTTAATGCGGCTTCTATATTATCTCACCGTTGATTAAAGCAGAGGCAAATTACAGTACTGGAATCTCTTTAAGAGAAATTATCTGATGAACTGGTTCCCGGTGAGGTGGAGAGATGCGATACGGCTGTGGACGGTAAAGGTGCATGGTTTTCAAGCGCACCTCTGAGACACAGTGATGAGCGGTGGATTTGTATTCCCCGTGGAGGTGCCGCTCTGATCACGGCCCATGTGTGTCAGGACGTTGCCTGAACTAAAGACCTCTCCTCAGCTTTCTTCATTTACAAATCTCAACAGCCCCTTCTGCCATGAAACTTCAAAACCAGAACACCTTGGCTGGTGTTCTGCATACAGGAAATTAAAAATGGCTCCTTATAAAAGAAGGGTGTCAGAGGAGAATAGAAAAAAAAAAGGAAGGAAATGTGTCAGAGTTGATTAATTATTGGAGTTAAAAATATATCCATTATAAATGGTAGTGGAGCAGTGATTTAAAAATGCATTTTAAATGATGACGGCTTTATGATTTGGATGTCACTTGCTCAACACAGAGATCCTAATGTTGATTGATGGGCTTATAGATGTCTTCCTTGGGATTTGGCAGACAAAACTGATGTCTATGCATTAAATCAAACGCTTCCACATCTTTGAGTTCTATTATAACACTCAAAGCATCATTCACAATGATCAGAAAGACTCATACCCCAGGGTTGTGACAAATGAAATCCACTTATCCAGATTATATGACTATTTTCCAAGCCCTTTCTTAATATATGCCTTCTGAAGCTATGCCATGATCATTTCAGACTTTTTTTTTTCTGTTTTTATGCATTGGGATTTCCCCCCACATATTTTGGCATTTAATTCATCTTCCTTGAATTGTCATCAGTTTAGCACTGGCAATTTTTATGGTGCCTCATGCGTTTGACACAATAAAGACAAAACCTACTTACACTTCACTCTGTTGTGGTTGCATGGTTGCTGCTAAGGAAAAATACAGAAAAGGCATTTGTGGTAAACCAATTATGCATAAATGTAAGGAATAAATGATAGAAGCTATAAAGGAGAGCTTTTATATAATTCACTTCCGAAATAATACTAGGGCTGAAGGGTCAGTATTAAGTTTGAGAGGACTATCCTGTTTGTTTTTAAGGTAAAATAGATAGACAGGAAGAAAATAATATTTAACATGGGATGCTCTTCCCAGCTTTTTAAAATTTTTAATTTTAATTTAATTTATTTTTATTTTATGTGTGTGTGTTTTACTGGGAATTGAACTCAGGGGCATTCAACCTCTGAGCTATACCCCCAGCCCTTTTTATTTTTGTTTTGAAACAGGGTCCCTCTAGGTTGCTGAGAGTCTCTCTAAGTTCCTGAGGCTGGTCTCAAACCTATGATCCTCCTGTCTCAGCCTCCCAAGTACTGGTATTATAGGTGTGCGCCACCATACCCACTGTCTTTCTAATTTTGATTCTCCTAAAATAGATTCAATTTAGGCTAAACGTAGACATAGTTTGCTTTTTCTGTGTGAAGGTCAGATTCCTGCACTTTTTGAATAGCAGTACCATATGGGTTGGTATTGTAGGAAGCTGAATTTGAGGATATTTCTGGATTGGTCCATTTAGCATATCTGAGTTGCCTGAAAGAGTAGACTGTACTTTCATAATGTAATACTCATCATGCTCATGTGTTTATTTGCCTCCCTGAGTTGAAATGTTCAGGAAGGAAAGATTATGTCTCATTTTTCCTAGCAGAACACCTGGCACATAGGAAGACATTTTCTAAATACCTGTAAAAACTTTTGAGTAGGAGGAATGTTGCAGTACAGATGTTCTACCTCAATATAAACCAATAATTTCTCTATTTGGTTATTCATTTCATTCATTGAATATACATCAAGTATCTACTGTCACAATCTAAAATATATTTGAATGACTAAATATATGCCTTAGGCAAAAGATGCACAGTGAAGCACTTTTTTAATGAATTGGAGGAAGAGGCTTTTACTACTATTTTTAGAACTAGAATTTAAAGCATTCTTTTGGGGCAACAAACAATGAACATATTTTTTCGTGCTAAAGTGTCCTTAAAACTAAATTATAATATAACCACTGAATATAACAGGGGTTAGCAAACTACCACCCATGAGTCAAAACTTGCTTGCTTCCTATATTTTACCCAAACATAGCCATGTTCATTCATTTGAGTATTGTAAATAGCTGCTTTTATGAGGCAGAATTGAACCCTTGAGACAGATATCAGGTAGCTTGCAAAGCCTGTTACCAAAAAATGTTTGCCAATCCCAAACTAGAATATATTCAGTTTTATTTTATTTTATACCTCCACGCTACACCCCCAGCCGCCTTTTTTTTATTTTATGTTTTGAAGCAGGGTCTCATTAGGTTGCTATGAGTCTAAGTTGCTGAGGCTGGTCTTGAAGCTATGATCCTCCTGACTCAGCCTCCCAAGTACTGGGATTATAGACATGTACCACCATACCGGGCTAGAATATATTAAATTTTAATCTTTGTGAAGGAATTAGCTGTATTTCAGCATAGCTATTCAAGTGCTATAATAATTTACTTAACCTCTCTGAGCTTTGGCACCCTAATCCAGAAAACTAGAAACACCAAGTGATGTGTGCATGTATGAATGTATCACTTTGTACCTCGCTATGATGTATAATTACAATGCATCAATAAAATTATTTAAAAATTAGGAAATATCCTGCAGACCCCACTGTTCCTGCTAAGTGAAGTCCTAGGGAAATTGTATCCTCCAACACCATTCTCAATCTAAGGCCTGTGTGGAGTAAGCCCTTCAATGAATACCCATGAATGATAGGAAGTAGTAGAATCTATAAGTCTGAACAAGTTGCAAACAATACTTAGACTGATTCTCTTTTAGAAGTTTGTCTAAAGATCTTTACGGTCTTGCTCTTAAATTTGAATGCTAATTTACAAATTACACAAATATGTAACATTTCAGATAGTGAAGACTTTTCTTTCATTGACATCATTGCTAAAGGTGTTAATGATGTTGACTACAATTTGGGGCCTGGAAGTGTACAAGACATGGTGCTAAGTATCTTACAAATATTATGGCATTTACTCCTCAACATGACATTGTGGGACAGGCATTTTTACTTGATTTCAGAAAAGGACCCTAAGCGTTGGGGGGAAAAATATAAATGATTTGTTCAAATGACTCAATCAGGTATAAGAGTTTGAAACCAGATCTAGCCTGAAAGGCAAGGTGTATAGACAATGCCCTATCATACCTCCTGATGCTATTTCTGAAGTCCACTCTTCCTGCCTGCCAATTACTGGCATCCCTGTTATCATTCCTGCATTTGCCCTTAGAATTCAAGACAAGAGTGGGTGTGTTCCAAAAAAATCCATCATCCTCCTGGTTTCATTAGGAAAGAAAAAGGAATCCCATTTTCCCATTGAATTCATATCAAACAGATTTAATTTTTACAGCACACCCAGCCAACTCTCTATTCTTGAACCAAAAATCAAAGCTAAATGCAGGGAAACTTGGGATAATGTACCTAGCAACAACCAAATTCAGAAATGACATCATACGTGATTGACACTTAGAACCCCCAGAACTCCATCCAGAGAGTGATGGTGACTCATTAGGTCATTTCATTAACCTTGCTTTGGCATGACCCAGCATTTCACATGCTTGAATTTTTTCAGCCCTCTTGGCGGAGTTCTGGCAGAGTTTTACTGGGCTGTGTACAGCAGCACTTCTTCCATTCGACTAGTATGCAGTCCCATCCGTCAAATTGCTCAGACAAGTATGTGAGATCCATCAACAATTATAGCATAGTTTGACAAGCTGGTGAGAAGGCATGGGGATTTGGGTGACAGATATATGTTATTGCATTCAAAGTATTGTGGGGGCATAGTGGGTGGAACTGCCGGATTCTCTACAGGCTGTTTCCCAATGAGAGGTAGGGAGGCAATATTTTTGCACTTGTCTCATTTTTCTTCTTTTTGCAAGAACTTTCACAACTGATAATAACATCCCTGGGTTTAACATAGCATTTTTTTTTCTATAATTCATGCATACAGTAGGATGACATAACATTTCTGGTTAAGCACCTGTTATGGATTGAATTGTGTTCACCCCCAATTCATATGTTGAAGCTTGAATCCCTAAGGTGACCATTTTTGGAGATGGCTTGGAAGGAGTAAATAAATGGCTAAGTGGGTCATCCCAGCCTTAATCTGATAAGGCTGGGATCCTTTTAGAAAAAGCAGGAAATACCAGAGCTCTCTCTTTCCTTGTATGACAAAGGAAAGGCCATGTGAGGACTCAGCTAGAAGGTAGCTGTGTGTAAGTCAGGAAAAGAGCCCTAACCAGGAACCAAAACAGCTGACACTTGGATCAGGGACTTCCAGCACCCAGAACTGTGAGAAAATAAATTTCTGTTGTTTAAGCCACCTGGAATACATTCTTTTATTATGGAAGCCTATGGTGAATTATATATCCCCTGTATTAAACAGGAAGCAAAACTCGTAATCTCATTCCTAATCGTCTTTAAATTAGAATTAGGAACTATTGATTATTACATAAGACATCACTACTAAAGAATTCCTTTATAATAGTTTACAAGGCCTCAAGAGAAATATTCTAACTTTTTATTTATGATACACATCAATGAAATTTTC
>PVJS01021517.1:0-31412 GCA_004027185.1 Glis glis
GAAGGGAATCAATGGAATTACTATCATAAATAACATGTACATGTGAAAATATACCAACATCATTCTTGGTACTTCATACGGGTGGGGGGAGGCGGGGGGGCACCAAGAGCTGTGTGCATATATGTTAACATCAAATAGATATTCATTGCAATGTAAGACTCCAATGCACCAATAAAAGCACGTTAAAAAAAAAAAAGCTACAAACAAAAAAAAAAAAAAAAAATAAAATAAAAACTTGGCAAAAAAAAAAAAAAAAAAGAAAATATACAGTGTTGATTCTGGCATTTAAGGACATTTTACACATAGGAGATATGGAAGGCACTCTCTTATAGCTTTATGGAAAAGAGCCAACTTTCTGAATTTTATTCTGTTTCCAAGGTATACTTTAAAATATATTTCCTGACATTCCTCACTTTATAAATATATATTGTACATGATTTCTAGAGTCAAGCATGCATGCAATAAGATCTTTACTCTTCACATATCCATGACCTGTCATGGTATATTAAAAATGTTTTCTTATTTTCCATGTGGACATGTTTTAGGAAATAAAATTTCAATAAGAATAAATGTCACCAACAATAAGTTTTCCTTTATGTAAGCTTGGTATTTTCAGCATATATTTTTGTCAATTGTAAAATATATTTTATAGTACTCATTATTTTATTTACCTATTGCTTATTCAAATTTCACTTTTTCAACTGGGTGTGGTATGGTACAAACCTATAATCCCAGTACCGGGGGGGGGGGCTGAGACAGGATGATCGCAGGTTCTATGCCAGCCTTGGCAACTTAGTGAGACCCTGTTTCAAAACAAAAAAATTAAAAAGTGCTAGGGGTGTAGCTCATAGGTAGAATGTCCCTGGGTTCAATCCCCAGTATCTTACACACACACACACACACACACACACACACACACACTCCACTTTTTCTATGCTCATGGTCAAAAGGCATAGAATTTCAAATGAATATATACAATAATGTTTCTTCTTCCATGTTTTTTCCTGGGAATAAGTGATCATACCTTACAGTGATGGCGGGTCTAAGCATCATGTTTGTTACAATGATAGCGGGTCTGAGCATCATGTTTGTTACAGTGATGGCAGGTCTGAGCATCATGTTTGTGTCCTCTGTGATCTCATGGTCTCACACTCTTCTCCCTGGACATTTATTTTAGGGCTCCTCCAGGCCTTTTACTTCTGCTCTGTACGTCACCCACTTCCCTTTGGTCTTGGTTTGACTCAACACAGAAGCAGATCTTGAGACAAAGATTCAAATGGAATTGTTTATTTTGGAGGTCATCCCAAGAGTCTTCAACATAAAGGTAATGGGCAAGTGAAGTGGAAAGGTATGTGCTGGGAGTCCACAACATTGTGTTACTAAGGAAGCACCTGCTGTGCATAGCTGCTACTTAAACCTCCCAGAAAACAGTAAGAGACAATAGAGTGTATACCTTGGAGTTACCCAAAGCAATGGGAAAGGAAAATAAGGACATTTTTCTATCAGTCTTTGGTTGAGGTTTGCTCCAGCAAAATGGTATACTATTTCTGATTTGCTCTTTGCATTGGTGAACAGGATTTCTGCCACCAAAGAAGTCTTCAGGGTGATGACTGGTAACGACCAAAGGCACCACTAGGGCTGGCTACATACACCTTTTATTGGAAGATGTATTTGCTACCCATATGCCTTTTTTTGAAACAGAATAATAATTTCAGGCAAAAATTAGCAAAACTACCAAGTATATTTATAGATTTTTCTTATATTACCACTTTCTTACAATCAGCTGTATTTCTTAAAATTATCATCTGTAGATTGAGATTTTAATTACTATTATTTACTTGAAGACATACTGGTAGATTTTTCTATCTCTTAACATATGTTTCTGGTTTTCTGGTCACTGTTAATTGAATGAGAATAGCAGATTGTTATGGTATATGACAAAGTCTAGTCTTTTCCTCCTACCCCTCCCCCTCAAAATCAAAATTGTTTTTCTGCTATATCTGTTTATGATACAAACTTTTTTCTTCTGTTTTATAACTTAGACACTTTCACATGTACTTTCTTATCACTTTTGGTTTGCATCAGTTCACACTGTTTCTACCCTATTTATTCTCGAATCAGTCCCATTAGTGGCTCAAACATTCCACACAATTTCATTATTCAATATAAATACTGCATAATATGGATTGTGTGACAACCCCAAAAATAAAAAATAGCAAGTTGTAGGCTATATTTTCTTATTTTATAAATGTTTCTAATTATAATAGTTTAAAATTAAAACAAATCAGTACTTTTTTTTCTCATCTAACTAGAAGTAGAAACAAAGCTAGATAATATTTACATTGTATATACTGAATGTGCTTAAACTCAAAATTAATCATGATTTAAATATAATTTGCTATTACTCAATATGTCACAGGAAGTTAAATTGTCATATGCATTAAAATTTTCTAAGTAAACCATAATAATTTAGGCTACAAATGTAGATGAGTTCAAGTTTTAGTTGCAAGCAATGGAAGTTTACTTGGGCTAACAAGTAGAAAATTAAATTGAATAAGAGAATATTAGGTTCTTTAGAGAATCAAAGACTACAAAGCAAGGATTATCAATGAGCAACATTTGGTAATTCTCGTTGCTATGCAGTAAGGCATTATTCAGTAATCCCACTAGTCAGTTTTCACCACAAATAATAACCCTCCTTTGTTTGTTCCATCAGTGAATCATGTATCTCAAGATTGAAAGTCTCAGGAAAATGTGTCACATAGACTTATCCTAAGTTGTTTACACCTTATCAATGTGAAGGCTGAATTCAAAGGAGAAGATATAATTTTCTAGGAGGAAATAAAACAATTATTTTCAAAATATGAAGGAATAATACTGGTCTTTACAAAAGACAGAAGTTTCCCTACATGGAAAGTAAACTTGGATCTTCTGCCTGAAATATAGAAGAAATGAGCCAATTAAATATGAAAACTCTTAATAATAGCCTTGGAGGAAAGGAACAAATTTAGGAGCAGGCTATTTTTGTGGCAATGGACTGAGGTGTGAGCTAAGATGCCTGATACATGTTAGAGTTGATTGCATCTTTATTCATTTCATGCAACTGTGCATTAGAATCTTAAACTTGTGGTTTCCCATTTACCTGGAAACATGTTTGATAGTATATGTATTACAAACCAATAAATTGCATGTAGAAACTTTCCAGATTATGAAATTTATCTGCCAGGGGTACAGGGAAAAGGGGTTATGGGAGTAAGAATAGGAGAATTCATTTCTGTGTTTTCTTTTTTTTAACATTTCTATTTTCCCTTTTATTCATGTACCTAATGAGAATAAATGGAATTTTTTTCTTAAGTTACCCAATTAAAAATAATTCAACTGAAACATCTAAATATCCATACAAACTGTATTTCTGATCATCAGACAATCTTTGTTAAACTGTAAAATGGGCTACAAAGTCTTCATGTCTCTGCATTAGGATCTTACCACATGATGCTACACATAATGTTGCTACAGAAAATGTCCTCCCAAAATTCACATTCTGAAATCCTAAACTCTATATCCATGAAATATAACTTCATTAAGACATAAGAAGTAGGTCATATATAACTTAAAAAGAAATCATATTGGACTACGGTGAGTCCCTAACCTAATATTACTCATGATCTTTTCCACAAGATCTGGGATTGATATCTTCCCCCATTGAAACTGGGTATAACCTGTTTTCTCAATGAGACACTGGCAAACATAAAACAGAGGTTTGGAAAATACATGCACATTAGACAGACTCTTTTATTGCTTTTGGAACCTGTTGCCAACATGGGAATGATTTGGGGCTGTCCCAGTGGGTGATGAACAAAATCATAGCCCTATTGCACCTGTCACCTCAACCGACAATCAGCCTACCTGCAGAAGCAGAGGTGCTTAACTAACCACCAGCTGAACACAAACCTAAGTGAGTCCAACTAAGTTACCAACTAATTCTGGTACTAAGTACCATCCTAGACAATTTTGTGTGAAATAAA
This sequence comes from Glis glis, assembly GCA_004027185.1. NCBI lineage: Eukaryota > Metazoa > Chordata > Mammalia > Rodentia > Gliridae > Glis > Glis glis. The sequence goes on from PVJS01021517.1 coordinate 4,026, forward strand.
TATGCTGCTCTTAAAGACAAAGTTTTAGGACAGTTTGTTATGCATCAAAAGCTAAATGTTACATAAATTGTTGTGGGTTGAATTCTGTCTATCCCAAACTCATATATTGAAGCACTAACCCCTAAAAGCGTGAAATGGATCATAGCTGATATAATTTAAGAAGAGATCATATTGGAGTATGGTGTGTCCCTAACCCAATACTACTGTGATGCTTATACAAGGGGGATATGAACACAGATGTGCCTACAAAAAAATGTCAGTATGAAGGTGAGTGAAGAGATCAGGGTGATGCTTCTACAAACCAAGGGATGCCAACATTTGTGGTTAAACCACAAGGAGCTCAGAAAAGCATAGGGATGATTCTTCCTCACATCTCAGAAGAGAGCAATCTTGAAAATCCCTTGTTATCAGGTTTCTAGGCCCCAGAACTGGGAGACAATAAATTCTATTGTTTAAAACCACCCAGTTTGTGGTACTTGTTTTGGCAGATTTTGAAAATTAGTACGCAAGCTAAACTCATTTTTACCTTCAGTTTTTTGACTATTATTTTCCCTGTTTCCAGAAGAAATTTATCACCATCTCTTGAATTCAAATTAGAACTCTAGTGTAGTCTCATCAGAGATTCTACAACCACATAATACAAATTATCCTACCTCTAGTCTCCCTCTATCCTCTAATTTCATATTCTTTATTATACTTATCTCTGTCTTAAGATATATATAATCTTCGTTTCACTCTCAGGACTGGTAATCAATCCCATGGTCTTGCACGTGCTAAGCAACTGAGCTACAACCACTAGCCCATGTATGATCTTATGTACTTATTTTCATTTCTTCTACTAAATAGTGCAATATGGAAGAGCAGATCCCCTTGTTTTCTTTTTGATTATTACCCCATAATAATTATCAAATAAAAAGTTCTTATTTTATATATTATTAATTACACAAAATGATAGATAAACCTGAGAACATCTAAGTAGATTATTTCACAATTAAAACCTCAATGTGCATAAAACATTATCATTAATTATATACATGGATGTGATTGTGCATTTAGAGATCCATGTAAAATATACACATGGTTTTTAGTCAGGTAGCTAGAAAGATCAATCTTTTTAAGTTTTTTCTTACCTGATAGAGCTAATCCTTTCATCACCTTTCAAAAAAAAAATAAATGCATTCCAGAATATTCAAAATATCAATTTCTGATATATAAATGGAATGAGTAAATGAATGATAAAACTGTATCTAGAAAAGTTAAAGAAAGGTCTGAAGGGTGATGAGCCATTTAAGTCTTAACCACAGAACCAGAAATGCAAAGAGTAAGAGCAGAAATACTCCTCTCTACCTCGTTCCTTCACTAAAGCCAAATAAGAGATACCTCTGGAAAAAAGGGAAAACAAGGGGAGTTGATAAGTGATGTTAGAGAAGAATTGGTGGAGGCAAGATAGTAGGAACCAGAGAATAATGTTGAAGAGGAAGAGTCAGAATTGGCAGCCTCGTCAACGCCATCTGGGGCTATATCCTAGTGGTGGGAAATAGAGCCAATACTGTAAATTCATTCATTTTCATTTCTCTGAACACTACACAGTGCCCACACAGATGTGTAGTTCTTTCTCATACACACATTTAATTGTCACCTGCAAGATTCCCAGAAATCTTGCAAGAAAAATGCACGTTCTCTCTGTGTGTCTAAATGACCCTCTGTCAAAATCAAAATCTCTCCTTTAAAATGGCTCAGGATGTTTCAATCATCCCTGAAAGTAAAGACGGGTTTCCAGATCCCAAGAGGATCTGAGGAGCAAAATCAGAAGCTTCAGAATTCTGAGATTTTAGATTAGGAAGAGTACATTAAGGAGAACAGGTAGAAAATAATCATGCAAACATTATATTTCTATTCTAAACATATATTTCTATTCTAAACACATATTTCTATTCTAAACATATATATTACTAGTATATGAGTATTAGCTAAATGACTTTTTTTTTGGTGCTAGGAGATTGAATCCTGGAGCATTCTACCTCTGAACTATACCCCCAGCCCTTTTTTATTTCTTATTTGGAAACAGTGTCAATCTTCGTTGTGAGAGCCTTGCTAAGTTGATGAGGCTGGCTTTGAACCTGTGATCCACCTTTCTCAGCCTCCCAAGTACTGGGATTACAGGTGCATGCCACCATGCCCTGCTAGAAAATGTCATTTTAATGCATGCTAATCCTTTCTGTACAAAAGAAAGTCAGAGTTACAGGCATAGGTAAGGCCAGGGCCAATTTACTCTTTCAAACTGTATGATCTTCTCTTGCATAATTTATTCTAATTATAGGAATTTGAGCCCAGGCAGAAATATGATGTAGAATTGTAGCTATTTACTCTCTGTTTCTTACCCCATTAGGTAGAAGTAAAATACATTTTTACCAAAAACAATCTATTTGGAAAAGTTGTAACAATATTTACCACCCAAAACTAATGCAGTTGCATGAATCTAATATGTTCCAAATAAATCCATTTTTTAAAAAAAGTTTTTAAGTTGAAATTACAAAGCATGATGATTATTTTTCATTTCCCAGAACAAAGGTATCACTAAGGTAAAGGAGAATTAAAACCTCCTCCTTGTCAATTCATACACACTAAAAGCAGGTTAGAGTCTATGAGTGGATGTAATGGGGATGTATACATGAAAACACAATATTCAGAGCCAGACACACTGGGAATCCTAGTGCTCAGGAGACTGAGGCAGGAGGAGTTCAAGACCAGCCTGGATGACATAGTGAGACCCTTTCAAATACACACACAAACACACACACACAATGTATACCTGTTTCTATTTATCATATATATATATATAATTTATATATAATATATCATATATAAATATATTTCCATTTATACATATATATATTTATGTATTCAGCATTTTAGGACACCCACCTATACATGATTCCTTCTTATGATTTTCACAACAGATTTCATAATTATATTAACTATTTTGATCAATATTATAGACACAACTGGTTTGATTTACATTATCATAATATCTTGTAAATAAGTACAAAATCACAAATCATTGTATAATGAAGATCAAATAATTAGTAGACTGTCCATCTTTTCTGCTATAAACTATAAGCTTTAGGTAAATTTTTGTTCCTAATATTTTCTTAAACCAAACCTTTGTGAGTCTTCATTGTCTACTTTCTTCAAAACCACTAAGGTGGCTTATATATCACCTTGCCTTTGTAAATAGCATAAAAACCGTGATATCAAACATGAAGGGGACCTGCATTAGATATTAGTGACAGAAATTTTAAGATTATTTTGACATAAGTTATATAATTATGGTCATCTATATTTGGTACTGTTTATCTACATTCGGGAGGAAAGGGAGAATTTCAGGACAAATTTAGGGTTCAAAGCTCTATAGCTCGGTTCAAGGTAATGAGGAATGAGAATGTAAGAGTTAGAGTAGAAGGCCCATAACTGAGGCACATACTGCTTTTATCTTTGTGCAAATGTGAATTTGACATTTCTGTGAGATGCCTGTTTAGAAAAGATGGTCCTAACAAATAATATTAAGTAACATCTTTGTTGATGTCTTTGTGCTTCAGCATCATGTCTCCAGACAGAGTCAGGATTCTAACTCAGGTTCCACAAATTCCAAAATCCATGTGAATTGCAAAGCTCTGCTTCCTCCCTGAAGCATACAGCTAAACTGGGTCTATAGAACTAGAATTTATAAATGCAGTTACCATATTAATATATATTAAAACATTTGTTAAGACTCTAAAAATACATATGAGTAATAAAAACTTTTGTCAGTTTCTTTATCCATATTGTCTATTCAAACTCTAGGTAAGCATACAGCAGGAAATATGAATCACCATTCATTTTTTTCAACATTCAAAATGTTTTGATTTTTTTCGTTGTTATTTTAGGCATAGAACTAAAGGCTAGAGTACCAGGCAAAGAATAATAGACAAGGCCTTTTTATGGAGTCATAGTCTCAGGATGAGAACACATACTATTAAAATAGGATTATAAATGTGTTAAGTATTGTACAAAATGAAAGAGACAGCACAAGGAGTCAGAGCTAGTTTGGATGAACTCTAGCAGGTTTTGTAGTAGCGAATGCTCAACCTCAACATATATGTGGAGTGAAATGTTAAAGATAAGTTCATAGACTATTAGGAGGCAGAATTCAAATGACTTTGATTAATAATGTCTCTTGTTCTTTACAGATAATGTAGGAATTTTAGGATAGAGCTGGCTTCTTCAGCAGGCAAAGCTGAGGACACGCGTGAAGGGTGAGTAATGATTCAAGCTGTCTCATCAGGTTAGGTTCAGAGGACTATTGTCATCGGTTATAGCTCAAAAGAGACTATTACACCACCTTTTCTGGAACTCAGGAAAGGAATGATGAAGGGAAAATTCAGAGCATTGTGATCAAACATGTGGGTGGAGTGTCTTATGAATAAGGTTGGCATTATGAATTTATTACAAAAGATTTAAATCACGAATTATCAGTCAGGAAAAAATGCCTTTTTAGGTTAAAGGGGCAGTAAGTTTGTTGTTTTAAATATGGACTCAGTTAAAAAAAAGTGTTAGAAGTACAGCATGAATACATTCTATTGTTATCAGGCAGAAGTTCCTAGTTCTTGTCTTCCTGAAAGAAATATTTCAGTCTAGAAACACAGATAGAATATACACAAAGGATTTATTTTAACAAAAGGGAAGTACACTCTAGAAAACATGGAGTGGGCCATCTCAGGAGAGGACAAGGCCTGGGGTCTTCCACATGGTTAGATTTATATTTGTTCAGGAAACTTCTCTCCTTATATATTATTTGGAGTAGTTAATGCTATTCCTCACCATGGCTTAGTTCTATGTTTCTGATTTCACCATGATGGAAAATTTCCCATCAGTACTGGGTGAGGTTCAAAACCACAATGCCTATGATATTACAATAAACCCAGGGTCACCCGGTAGACAGCGCCTCAGTCCTCCAAAGAATGCTCTGAAGTTGGTAAGCCCCTTAGGTCAGTTATACCTGGTTATTTTCAGCTTTAACAAGGTAGTGTCTGAAGTGGCCATGGCGGTGCACCCCTGTAATCCCAATACTTGGGACTACATAGAGTACATGAGAGGCTAAGAAAAAAAAGGATCTCATTCAAGCCAACCTCAGCAACTTACCAAGACCCTGTTTCAAAATAAAAAGAAAAATAGGGTTGGTGGTAAAGCTCAGAGGTAGAATGGCCCCGGGATCAATCCCCAGTAAAACGCACACACACACACACACACACACACACACACACACACACACACTAGTATCTGGCCATGAAGAAGGTACTTTATGGTCAAGGTTCTCCATCACTGCAGTGTAGTGATATTTTGTCACTCAGTGTCACTCAGTCCTATACCCTGCCTCTCACATCTGCCTTTCTACCTAACACTTCTTTAAAGGATGTATTAGCCAATTTAATAGGAAGGGAGTATAGTAGACTAATTTGAATAAGAAACAATTGAGAATATGAAAATAGTTCCTGTTGATATTCTTCGAAAAGAACACACTCATAGACAAGAAAATGACTTGCGTTAGCTCCACAGTGCGATGATGTGACATCGGGAAGGAGAAACTGCACTGAGAAAGCAGGGGCTGTATCATCTCAGCACGGTCATTACCTTTAGTTGGAAATTTGCAAAGGTGACTTTTTAAATGAAAAGAAATTGGTCATTAAAGAATGGTGTAAATGATTGCACATCTAAACAAATCTTCCCCAAAGGAATCTAACAGAGATTTCAAAGGAACAAATATTATCTTAAAAGGAAAATGATTTCATGAAAAAAATGTTTTTGCCAAATGCCATATTATCATAATCTCTTTATCTTTCTTTATTCTTGTTCTTATCTGCACCCCCACAAGCACATCAAAATTCAAATATATTGCTCCCCCCTCAATGAGTCTAATAAAGTCTTTGTAACATTTTCTCAGTACCGGTTTTCCTTAAGGAGTATTCCTTAAAGTGCCCCTTCTCTTAAAAAAAAAAAAGAGTTACATCATGACTCCACAATATGCAGCTTCAAGTAGTACAATACAGCATTGAGAAACACAAGTTTTAAGATATTGGAAATATTGTAAATTAAAGACATCTTTAAACCACTAATTTAGGCAAAATAATGCTCCTCTACAAATGCCCATTTTTCTTATGCCCCAGACACTGCATGTTAGAGAGCTTGACAAAGGGGAGTTAAGGCTGCTCATCAGCTGACTTAAGATAGAGAGGATTATTTATTTTCTTAGTATAGAGCTTTTTAAGTTCTTTGTATATCCTAGATATTAGACCTCTGTCAGAGGGATAGCATGCAAATATCTTCTCCCATTCTGTAGGCTTTCTCTTTAGGCTCTTGATGATTTCCTTTGATGAGCAGAAGCTTTGTAGTTTAATGCTATCCCACTTATTAATTCTTGTTTTAATTTCCTGTGCTTTGGAGGTCTTGTTGAGGAAGTTTCTACCTAGGTGTCCATCAACAGATGAGTGGATTACAAAATTGTGGGAAATACACACAATGGAATTCTACTCAGCAATAAAGAAGAACAAAATAACATCATTTGCAAGAAAGTGGAAGGATCTGGAGAACATTATGTTAAGCGAGATCAGTCAATTACAAAAAAAGAAGGGGCATATGTTTTCTTTAATATGTGCAATCTAAGGAGCAGTAGGGTCACACAAGGGTCTCCGGTTGATAATGGAGAACCCTTAGCGGAACAAGGGAAGTGGTACAAGGGAAAGGGGAGGGCAAGAAAGAAGTGAATTAATGGAATTACTATCATAAACAATATGTACATGTGAAAATATACCAACATCATTCTTGGTACTTCATACAGGTGGGGGAAGCAGGGGGGGCACTAAGAGCTGCATATATGTTAACATCAAATAGATATTCATTGTGATGTGAGACTCCAATGCACCAATAAAAGCACGTTAAAAAAAATATAGAGAGGTCATCACAGAGGATCCTGGCAGAAGTGTGAATCCAAAACGCCTTGAAGACAGAAGAAGAGTCAAAGGGATGCCATACGAGAAGGACTCTGATTCCCTCTTCAGCTTTGAAGATGAAGGAAGATTGCCACTACACTTGATACAACACGGAATCTCTAAACACGAAAAGGAAAAAGAAAGAGATTCTACCTTCCCACCATTCATAGAGTAACAAATCCTTGCTGAATTTGGAGTTTTGGTTCATTCAAGCAACTATAACAGAATATCATAGACTGGGAGGCTTACAAACAACTGACATGTATTTTTTTCACAGTTCCGGAATCTGAGAAGTCCAAGATCAAGGTAGATCTGGAATCTGGTAAGGGTCCATCTTCTTGTTGTCATTTCACATGGTAGAAATGGCAGGGATATGTATGGAGCCTCTTTATAAGGACACCAATCCCATTTATAAGGGCTTTACCTAATCACTTCTCAAAGGCTCTACCTTCTAATGCCATAAAAGGGGGACATAGAATTTCAACATATGAATTTTAGAGGAGATGTAAAGACCACACTATGTGGATTTTAGCCCCATAATATTTCTTACCTATAGTACTGTAAACACTTCCTTAAAAACACCAATGGAATGAGGCATGTGGTACATGCCTGTGATCCTAGTTCTTGGAAGGCTGAGACAGGAGGATCACAGGTTCAAGGCCAGTCTCAGAAACTCAGCCAGACCCTCATCAACCTAGAGAAACCCCATTTTTAAGTAAAAAATAAAGATTGTTGGGTTGTAATGTAGAGGTAGAGCACCTCTAGGTTCCAATCACTAATAATCCCCCCCAAAAAGACACCAATGGAAAAACTGAAATATCTAGGTATAACTCTAGTAAGACATGTTAGAGATTCTTATGAAGAAAATTATTGTTCTCCAATATAGAAAATGATCATGTTGGGGTTATTATGTGTAGAGTCAGAGAGAGAAAGACAGAGAGAGAGAGAGAGAGAGACAGAGACAGAGACAGAGACAAAGACAGAGAATTAACAAATGAGTCTGAGATAGAAAATTTAAAAATTTCTAGAAAGAGTTTTCTTACATCATCATAAGAAAAAATATATATAGACGGAAACTGCGAGAGCAAGAGAAAGAATAGGGATGTGGTTATTGGCGGAGTGAAGTATAAAAAATTTAAGGATTAGACAGAAAAATTGGACAATAAGATATCAGTTGAGAAAAAGGAGCTTTACATTTCCTTTTCAATGAGAGTCTGAATTTTGCAAATTTTCTGTGTCAATTAATTTTGCAATTCCAAATGATGTCAAAATGTCTTAAAAGAGAAATAAAAGTAAATTGCAAGTTTGGTCAAAAGCTTCAAAGATTAGCTTAGCAAAATCAAAGAGTGGAGTCATTGAAAGGCATGATTAGATTTACATTTACACATCCGCTTTAGGAAATTAGAAGATTGTAGAAATTTATTTATAAGATGCAGTGTTTACTTAGGTAAACTTTCTCAGATCAGCTTGCAAGGTTTTACCCTACTTACATAATTAACTTACAGGAGGAGCAGAGGTGGAAATGAGTTTGTTCAGGTGGGCGTTCTCACCCAGAGCTGAAAACATTATTAGGCATAAACACGTACACACAGCTTCTCATTTAGAGCATCAGTTCGAGTTAATTTGGTTTGTGGCTATGCTTTAGAGAAATGACAGTCTTCAAATAGATATTAGATACACTGTAATAAGTTTTTACTGTAATCTAATACTTTCTAGAGGATTTGATTCCCCATTTGGTTCATTTACTGGTTCTATTTATCAAAATGTATGCAAGATATTTGTAAACAAGTTACAATCGCCCCCACTGAGTGAAATTCAAGGGGACATTTACAGGAATATTTATGGATGCATAAATGCTGTGAAGGACATGACATTGTCTCTTTTCTTCAATCTCACATTACAGATGCCATAAAAGTAACTCATATTAATATACATACTAGTAGAACTACTTATAAAACTTAATGGATTACCTTTTACTTTCAAAAATATCTAAATTAAGCCAGGCATGGTGGCACATGCCTGTAATCCCATTTCTTGGGAGGCTGAGACAGGATGATTGCAGGTTCAAGGTCACCCTCAGCAAGTAGTGAGACTCTCAGCAACCTGTTTCAAAATAAAAAGTAAAAAGGGTTGGGGTGTATCTTGGAGGTATAATTCCCCTGGGTTCAATCCCCAGTACAACATGTGTAAAAAAACAAAAATCTCTCTTTATACTCTTGGTTTCCTTTGATGAGAAGCTTTGTAGTATTATGCCATCTATTTATGAACTCTTGTTTTAATTTCCTGAGGTTTGGGGATGTTATTGAGGAAGATTATACCTGTGCCTATATGTTGGAGGGCTAAACCTATACCCTCCTTTAGTAACTTCAAAGACTCTGGTCTAATTTCTAGGTCATTGATCCATTTCAAGTTGACTCTTGTGCAGGGTGGGAGGTAAGGGTTTAATTCCATTTTCTACAAATGGATAACCAGTTTTCCCAGCACCTTTGGTTGGAAAGGCTGTCTTTTCTCCAATGTATATATTTGGCACCTTTGTCAAAAATCAATTGGCTATAAGTGTGTGGATTTGTTTCTGTATCTTCTATTCTGTTCCATTGGTCTATGTGTCCGTTTTTGTGAATATGGCATGCTGTTTTTATTACTATAGCTCTGTAGTATAATTTGAATTCAGGGATTGTGATGCCTCTTGCATGGTTCTTATTGCTGAGAACTGCTTTGGCTATTCTGGGTCTTTTGTTTCTCCATATGAAATTTATGACTAATTTTTCTAGGTCTGTGAAGAATGACATTGGTATTTTTATAGGGATTGCATTGATTCCATAGATTACTTTTGGTAGAATGGCCATTTTGATAATATTTATTCTGGCTGTCCAAGAGCAAGGGAAATCTTTCCATCTTCTAAGATCTTCTTTAATTTCTTTCTTTAGTTTTTTTATAATTTTCATGGTAGAGGATTTTTACCTCCTTGATTAGATTTATTCCTAGGTATTTTATTGTTTTAGGTTATTGTGAATGGAATTGTTTTCTGGATTTCTTTCTTAGTGGATTTATGATTGAGATATAAAAAGCTACTGGTTATTTTAGATTGATTTTGTATGCTACTACTTTGCTGAATTTGTTAATTAGCTCTAGAAGTCTTTTGGTTGAGGTTTTTTGGTCTTCTAAATACAAGATCATGTCATCCACAAATAGATACAATTTCGGTTCTTCTTTTCCTATTTGAATTCCTTTGATATCCTTCTCTTGCCTTATTGCTCTAGCAAGAGTATCAATCAAGTACTATATTGAGGAGTGGTGATAGTGGGCATCCTTATCTTGTTCCTGATTTTAAAGGGAATTCCCAGATATTTTCCCCATTCAATATGATGTTGGCTTTGGGTTTATTGAATATTACTTTAATGAAGTTGAGGTAAAAAAGATAACCTACAGAGTAGGAAATGATCTTCACCAGCTATCCCTCTGATATAGGATTAATATCTAGAATATACAAAGTACTTAAAAGACTCAAAGTTAAAAAAAACATAACCCAATCAAGAAATGGGCAAGTGAACTAAATAGACATTTCACAAAAGAAGAGATATAAATGGCTAATAATTACAGGAAAAAAAACATTCAACATCACTAGCAATCAGGGAGATGCAAACAAAAACTACACTGAGATTCCATCTAACCACAATCAGAATGACAATCATCAAGAAGTCAAACAATAAATGCTGGCAAGGATGTGGGTTAATAGGAACTCTTCTACAGTGTTGGTGGGAGTGAAAATTAGTGCAGCCACTATGGAGATGAGTGTGGAGATTTCTTAGAAAATTGGGATTGGATTCACCATATGATCCAGCTATACTATTCCTGTGTATCTTTTCAAAGGGACTGAAATCATAAAATCATAGAAATATATGTATATCCATGTTCATAGCAGCACAATTCACAATAGCCAAATTATGGAACCAACCTAGGTGTCCATCATCAGATAAATGGATTTCAAAATTATTGGATATAGACACAATGGAGTTCCACTCTTCAGTCAAGAAGAACAAAATGATGTCATTTGCAGTAAGATAGATGGATCTGGAGAACATTATGCTAAGTGAGATTAGCCAGTCACAGAAATTGAAAGGGCATATGTTTTCTCTCATAGGCAGAAGCTAAGGAGTAACTAGAATACCAGAGGGACTTTAGATAATGGAGGAGAAACTCCAGTGGAGCCAGGGAGGTGATCTAGGGGAAGGGGTTCAGGGGAGAGGGAGGATCAATGAAGGAATCACTTCCATTGACATTATGTACATATGTAAAAATAACCAATGTCAATCTCAATACTATGTATGGGGAAGGGGTGAGTGGGGAGGGAGCCGGGGGAAAACTCACCAAGTGCTGTGTGCATGTATGTCACTATCACTATGAACTACATCATGATGTGAGACTATAATGCACAAATAAATGTAAAACAAAAAACTAAGTTTGTCATTGGACAGAACTATTCAATACTTTTTTAAAGTAGAAGCAATATTTTAGGCCCTTATATTTTGAGACATTAAAAATGCTTGCTAAGAACAAGTTAGATGAGAGATCCCTAGGTATGGGCAAGTGGGCTTGTCTCCCTCAATCCCTCTCTCCTTTGCTATAATTGCATGGTTTATTTAGCCTGCTGCACATTATTCAAATTAGTTGTGTTATTTCTAAGGAGTAGATCTAATTTTCTGCCTTCATAAGAAATTGATTGCTTATGAAATACCCATAACAGCTTTTGACAGGGAAAAAATTAGATAATGCAGATCTATGAATGAGCTTTTGAGATAAAGAAATGAAAAGAAAGTTGGACAGATAATGTCCAGCAAAAGTCATTTCTGAAATACTGTTATTTGAAATACCCAGAGGGAATTGCAGGCAGAAACACAGATAAGTAGGAACCAACTCAGCAGAAGTACCTGTTGGAGTTCATGGTTTAAAGTCAGTATGTACTTGGTATTATTTTCTACTTTCTTTAGTGGCTCCAAAATAAGTTAATGTAACATATTGTAGGGTCATTATGAGGGGTAGTATGATATTTTATACTTGGCAAGTTAAAAAAAAACTACTACTTAAAAATGACTGAAAATAGGCTCATTGTATATTATTTAGAGATTGTTGCATTTTAAAATGCAAGACCTGAAGGGGAGAAAATGACAGTTAAATTTCTCTATTTTGATTATATTGCTACTGCTTAGAAAAATCACACTTCTCTCCATTTAGTTGGGCAGAGGCAAGCACTGGTTATAATTTCACTCCTCAGATCATGTTCAACTTTAAATCTGTTTTTTCACCTGCACCCTTGGGCTCCAAGTTCTTTGAAATGCTGCTGCTCAGCAAATGTCTCCACTGAAAATGAATTATCTCCCCGTTTTCATTTCTGTTCCCTTAGAGCAAGTGTTACAGGGGAGAGGAGAGCACAAGTCACAAAGACCACTGAGTGTAGAAGAAGCTTAATGAGGAACACTGGCAGGGTGGGATGGGGGCAGAAAGGTGTTATAACTAAAAGAGCAGACTGGAGGCAATTTCTCCAAGTGCACTTTGCCTGGGGAAGCCTTGTTAATCTCTCTTGTGTAAAACTAAAAAATTAACAATATGGTTGACAAAGGGACTCGGGTATCTTACCATATCTATTTTTACAAAAAGCAATACATTACCTACTATTAAAAGTGATGAAGCCGGGTGTGGTGACGCATGCTTGTAATCCCAGTACTTGGGAGGCGGAGACCTGAGGATCCAGGTTCGCTACCAGCCTCAGCTCTCTCTCTCTCTCTCTCTACTTAGTGAGGTCCTCTGCAACTTCGTGAGACCCGGTTTCAAAATAAAGGATAAAAAATAGGGCCAGGGGTGTACCTCGGAGGTACAATGCCCCTGGGTTCAATCCCTGGTACCGCCAAAAAAAAAAAAAGTGATGAAGAGAAATTGGAATGTCTTTCTTCTAGAAACATGATTGTATATTTTGTCCACCTGGAGAAACTGACAGTAACAGCAGCATCTCTGAATTGTTGAGGAAAAGTGAAGTAAGCATATGGTTGCTGTCATGACGATAATAAAATATGTAATGAAACATATGATGTCATAAATACGGAGTTAGCAAAAAGCGTAACTATTCAGCTTTAATATGTATTTTTCTTTCCCATCGATAATTAAATAAAATTGTATTCTACATTGAAAGGAATGAATACAGCCCAGTCAACAGAATCACAGCTCACGGCTACCTCCTATGCATTTGTCTGAGTGGCTGTGGTTGAGTGTGTATGAGTAAACAGGGCAGTGCCTGGGAATAGACTTTCTAGTGTGTACACCTGTTAAATTTCACATCCTTGTTCACAACTGTCCTAACCTTTCATGGGTAAAACATCATCTTCCTCATATCAAGGTCATTAATTTGTGTGAAAAACCCACTGGCCCTGCGGTCTGTAATGACACTATGTACCCATTTTCTTTTTGACGAGAACAAATGGGACCCGAAAATCACCACTGTTGACACTGATCTGTTGATCCAATCCTAACAGTCTCATTTCTTCCTGGCCAGAGTAACAGTTAAAATAGTGTCCATCAACAGATGAATGGATCACAAAACTATGGGATATGTACTCAATGGAATTTTACGCAGCCACAAAGAAGAACAAAATCATATCATTTGCAGGGAAATGGAGAGAACTAGAGAACATTATGCTAAGTGATATTAGTAAGTCACTAAGAGTAAAAAGTCGGATGTCCCCCATAATCTCTGGGAGCTAGATAGAATTGGACTTAGAAGGGACTTGGAAGTGAAGAAGAAGAAGACATCTTTAGATGGACAAAGAAGGTGACCTAACTGAGGGAGTTGGGAGGGGGGTGGAGGGAAACACACTATAGCACATGATGTACATACACAAACTTATAAGACTCAATCACTATCTGGAACATGAAAGGGAGGGAAGGGGGAGGGAATAGGGTGGGATTGGAGGGAGGGCTAAATGAGCAATGTGTGCATGTATGATGTTGATACCCTGACATATATCAAAATGTATAATTACAATGCACCAATAAATGAACATAAAAATAAAATAAAATGATTAGAACAGTGAGCTGCTAAATAAGGGTTTAACTCACAATTTTTAAGGCCTCCACTAAGGGTCCTTTTTAGTTCTTCTCTCAAGAAGCTATTTTAGTGATGATTGTCAATTTATAATATTTTTGCGTCCCTGTTAGTGATATGCGTTTAGCTGTTGGGTTTACAAAATAACCTAATTTGGCACAGAGGTGTCAATTTAAATTAAGCTCTAATGTTTTATTGTAAATTTTCCTTTGCCTCAATGATTTTCTTAACATTTATCATCTTAATTTTTTTTTAATATAGGGTCCTGTTGTACTGATCAGACTGGCCTCATTCCAACCTCACAAAGGCTGGGAATACAGGCTTTCACCAAAGCACATGGCTCAATGATTGTTTTTGAGTAAGTTATGCCAAACACACTTTCCTCTTCATATCTGTTTGGAAGAATAACATTGAGAATTCTTTTTCTTTATTTTATTCTTTAGTGTCTTCACTTACCAAATGTCCTTTATACATTTGTCAATTTAGAAAAATATTTATCCTTGTATCTCATAAGGCATTTGTAAATGTCCATCTTCTTGAACTTCAAATTGATGGCACAGTACAAGCAATGTTATGGTCTGAAATTTCCTCATATTTTAGCAAATGTCACTCAGCATTTCCTCAAAGGACTCAGTTGTGAACTCAAAAGTTAACTTTACATAATGCTCTTTCTCACCATCGTCTTGGTTATAGTCAAATGGTGGCCCCAAATCTCAAGAAATTTAAGAAAAATAGGAACAAACAAACAACACAAAAACACCTACAAAAATACTTCCCATCATTAAGAAAGAGGCAAGTGCACAAAATGTCTGAATGTTCTTAAGAATTACTGTAGAGAGAGAAGTATAGTTTTGTGAACCCCTTTGGTTGGTGTCTATTTCTCAGTGTCCTCATTTCAACACTAATAGAATCAAAAGTAATTATGTATGTTTTGATCCAGCAAAAGGTAGGCCATCCAAAGTCAGGGAGTTATTGTAATAGAAATTGTACGCTGGGGGAACTCATGGATGATTTTTAGGAAATCACTAACAATTGAAAAAGCACCACATATTAGTGAGGGGCATAATTAAATCACAATTTATGATGCAACAAATGACAGGTTGATGAGAATAGCAAAATTTCAGAAAGGATGATTTTACACTTAGTTTCTGATTGCTTACTGTATACTAGGCAATGGTTTGAAAATGTATTGATTTACTCTAAGAATTCATGAAAAATTAAGCCAATGTTTAAAAAGAGAGCAAAGGTGGTAATGCACATTGTTTTTCTCCTTGGAGAAGATGAAGAAATATCTGTGGGATAATTGCAATATTAGAATTAACACATAGATTTTGAAAATATGTCCCTAAAAATTTATTGACTATTTATGTACTAGAAATAATAATTTTACTGTCTTGTAGTAAATGAAGAAAATTAAAAATACTGAAAAAGAATAGTTAAAGAACTTTGTTATTAAATAGTAGATGATACCTTTAAACAATTTTAAAAACAGCAGTGTTTTAATAGCCATATAAAATAGGTTACAGAAGCAGAATGAAGAGTCTGAAACCAGATTCTAATATGTATAGGAGTTTTAAATAGGATTGTTTCATCACTATAAAATAGTACCAGTGCTGAGAAAAAAAAATTGGCATTGCATCTGGAAAAATACATTTGAAATTTTATTTCATATCATAGAAAAATAAATTCATATTGTGAAAAGGGCAAAACACCTAAAAAAGAATCACAAGTAAAAAAGATGTTAGATAACGGCATACACTAGGGAAGAGTGGTACTTAGATATAAGAAAGGAAATCCATGAACAATAAAATATGTATCAATATCAAATTATCAATTTTTATAATTTTTTAAGAATTATAACATTTTTATTTCTGCACAGATTCAAAACAAAGAGCCAGAGTTTAACAGTAGATAAAATTTTGCTATTTAAGTTTTCCAAACACCTGATGCTAATTAGTAAGTAAAAATATAATATAATAAAAATTATCAAAGTAATGAATTCATAGAAGGGTCTATCCAGAGAATTGTCAAGTTGCCAATAGATTTGAAAATAGCATTGGAAAACTAGGGACTTTTAAAATATCCATCAATAGAGAATGATCAAATTAAAATGTTTACCTTTCAATGGAAAACATTATGCATCTAGTAATAATTATTACATAGCTATTGATAATTATATATGCACACAAATATATATAGACACATATACACAAACATACATATACATGCATATTCCCACATCCACTAGCTGTCACAAGGCATCTTTTTGCTATGTAAAAAATATAGACGAAGAGATCATACAAAATGGTTTAATTTACTTTCAAATCTGTCTACCTCCCTATCTCTCTATCTATCTGCCTTACATAATTATGAAAACATAAAGATAGAGATATATTGACACCAAGAAGCAAATATTATTTACCAAAATTCAGTGGCTTTAACTAAAAGGTAGTGTAGAGTGGTAAGTATAAGAAATGAAAGAGGAAGAAAAACAGATCACAAAATAATGGTTTATAATTTTGTTTAAATAAAAGTTATACATGTAATAATATTATGGAAATATTATAAACATAAAAATAAAGTCATAAATGGACAACATTAAAACCTGGGATTGAAAACAAAATAGTTGACTATACTTGATGAAATGCTGAACAATTTAATGTATTTTAGCCATTTCAAAGCATTTTGTATCATAGTATCAAAATTAGGAAAATTTTGTAAAAAAGTGTTTTTGTCATGTATTCATGTATTCAGAGATGGCAGAAATATTCTGTTTTAGCACACCATTGCTTCTTAACCTTTTTCAATATAATGAACATAATTATAAAAATGTATGCATTTGCCAGTTATCTAAGGTTTGATGAGGTAGTTTATACATTGTTGAAGCTATTAATATCCATTGAAACAAAATACAGGAGCACATGGACAAAATTCTCATAGTAAAGGTTTGAATTGGTTTGATAAAGGCAAGCTCCATTACCATGTTAGAGCATTGGTGAATACTGTAAAGGGAGAGAGAGAGAGCTAAACTGGAGGCTGAGGATCTGTGAGAAGGAGATTTGCCCTGAATGAAGAGCCGTTTTGTAGGTTTGTTTAAATGAAATCCGTTCACAGAAGGCCCTTTCTCCAAATTGTATCGTCATTGTCATTGAAAGCCTCCAAAATAACCAAGTTCACCCTTTCTCTTGTAAACTTAGACTGAACACAGCAGCCACCTAGTCAAAACACAAGGCACTATCCAATGGTTTTCTCAAATTAAGACTTTGGTCCTCATCTTGCCTGTCAAGCTCTTGTATCCAAATACAGTGGCACCTAAGATGGGGACACCTGTGAGTTTCTGCTTTGTGAATCTTCCTTTTGACTTCCATAAAGACCTCGACCTCACAGGCAGTAAAATCTGTCATCCTTCTCATTTTCCGGTCAATAACACATTTCTCTCTGTGGAAAAAAGATACCTTACTTTGCTTGATTACTAATGTTGATATTTCTGTCTTTCCCAAATGCATATAGTCTCTCTAATAAAAATAACAGAGTTAAAAGAGGGTGGATTAAAAAGTCCATATTCACATATTTATGAGGAGTAATCCTTTTCAAATGTCTCAGTATTTGTAATGGAAAATTGGCAATATTTTTTGTTGTGAAATAGTATTTTAACTATTTTCAAAGCATAGAGGTATTGATTTATAATATCACCCTGGGTGTATTCTATATTACCTCTTTGGTTCAAATAAGGTAGTGTAAATAAACATTTATTAGATAATGAGGAATGGAACCATGGTAGGCAGTATCTTCTATTTCCAGCTGTGGTAGCTTGATGTATACCTTGGATGATCAGAGAAAATTGTTTATTTTATCAATAAAAAGACATTCACTAGGATGAGAATTTTTATGGCCCCCTTAGAATTGAAATGAGTCCTAGCAGTCATCATTAGGGTCAAATCCTTTTGCATATAAGTAATATATCATCTCTGGCATTTGAGCATAAGATTCTCCTTTTTAATAATATAATTACTTATAGGTATGACTTCCAGAAAGATGCAGTTCTAATATTAATGAGCACTAAATCTGTCTAATGTTGAGATGTTATGATTTGGGTCTAAAATGTCCCTCCTAAGCTCATGTGTTGAAAGCATGTCCCCGGTGCACTGAGGTTCAGAGCTGGGGCATGGCTGGACAACATAGAACATTGGGGTTAGGGCCTTGGGGACTGCGTACATCCCTGGTCCTCTATTTCCAGTCGCCATGAACTGAGTGGCCCTCCTTTGCCATGCCTTGCCTAGTTAGTTTCTGCTTGGAGCTGGCCCACTATGGACTAAACTTCTGAAACTGCAAGCCAAATAAATCTTTCCCTAAGTTGTGCATGCCAGGTATTTTGGTCACAGTGACAAAAAAAAGATAGTACAGAAATCTTTCTCCTTTTATTTCTATTCATATGTGCTAACTTATCTCTTTGAAGACATCCCAAATAATTCACCCCTTCCCTTTTGTGAATATCATTATATTGCATAATATCTCAAGTTTTCACTTTTTATGTGAGCAACATTTAAAATAACTGAATATTTTCATCTGCTCCACATACATCATGTTTCAGAGTACAATATCGACTCACAGAAATACAATACCTATCCTCCCATTTCTGTATTCTATGGTCTGCTTAA
This sequence comes from Glis glis, assembly GCA_004027185.1. Lineage (NCBI taxonomy): Eukaryota > Metazoa > Chordata > Mammalia > Rodentia > Gliridae > Glis > Glis glis. The sequence continues at coordinate 22,802 of PVJS01021517.1, forward strand.
ATGATGACATTCAAATTTGAAAATACAAGGAATCTTAAACTTTAAAATGGAGAATAGGAATACAGTAGGCTCTTGAAAGGTATACACAGCCTATTTCCTGGAACATGTCAATGTTACTTTTTATGGAACAAAAAGACTTTGCAAATATTATTGAGGATTTTGAAATGGGGAGATTATCCCTCATTATGCCAGAGGGCTTTATCTGAAATCACATGTTCTCTAACAAAAAGAATATAGAGGGATATTGAGAAAGAACAGAGAATAGAAGTTCAGGTGACAGAGGCAAAAGAAGGTAGAGTAAGGGAGAGAATATGGTGTGACTCTGCAGTAGAGCTGAATTGTGTCCCCTCTTTCTCCAAATAATATGTTGAAGTCCTTATCTCCAGTACCTCACAGTGTTACCGTATTTACAGACAGGGACTATAAAAGGTAATTACCTTAAAGTTGGGTCTTTAAGGTGAGCCCTACCTAGTATAAATGGTGTCATTATGAGCAACATAAATAGTGTCATTGTAAGAAGAGAGTTTAAGGAACAAGGAGAGAAAAACCCTGACAGGTGAATGCACAGAGTTATAGCTAAGAGAAGACGAAGGAAGAAGGTGGCCACATGCAAGTCTAGAAAGATATCTCAGTAGAAACCAAATCTGCAAACACCTTGATCTTTGACTTTAGTCTCCAAAATTGTGAGAAAATAAATTATGTTGTTTGAGCCACTCATTCTTATGTTGCTGTGGCAACCTAAGCAGATTAATATTTTCTGGCTTTGAAGATAGAGAAAGGTGCCACAAGCCAAGGAACACAAGGAATGTAGTTCCAAATTCTAGGAAAGACAAGGATTCAAAATCCCTCCTATAGTCTCTTGGGTGCTTGCCCAAAACCGAGAACACCTTGATATCTGCTCATTGAGACTCCAGCGAGTAAACTGTTACTATTTTATACCAGCAAGTTGTGATTATTTATTAAATCAGACATAGAAAAACAATATGAATACTGAGATTTAAATAGAAATGATGGGGAGTCAGAGAGACAGACATGAAGGAATAGGTTCTCATGGAACATAGCCAAAACAATATTAGTTTGCTTAAATATCAAGTTTAAGTACAAGATGGAAATTATTGTTATACAAGTAAAAGAGATCCCCATTTGGTGGCAATAATATTTTTTTCACAAAGTTGATACTTGAATTTTGGGAAATATCAGTCAATTTTCAGGTGTGGACCCAATTTAAAGTAATATCCATGTCTAATGCTGTGGTTTTGGCTTGAGACAGTAGCCTAAGGAAAAGGATTTAACAAATGCTTGGACAATATCAAAAGCCCATACATCCAAGCTGGAATTCAGGGGGGGATTCTACTTTCAGGACTTATAATTGGAATGAAAACACAAAATCACAGTAGAGACTTCATAAAGGCATGCTTAGTACATACCGATGCTACAAATAATAATGTTTTAAGATGCCAGACTAAGCCTAGATGGATGCCACTCTCTTGTGATTCGGAGGTTATCAATTTCTATTCAAGTATGAAGTGGCTAATGGACTGAAAATCCTGTGGGGTTTATCAACCTGTCCATGACGAGTCCTGACCCACAGCTGACAGAGCCTGGAGAGGGCAGTGATAGCGCTGAGGTTAAGAGACCGTGACTTCTTGTCATGACGACCTGCTGACACAGCCAGGATACATGTGGAGTCTCCAGTCCATGTCTTACAATATGGAACTACACTAAGCACTTTTATCAATGTGTGCCCCACACATACATTGACTTGACACTCAAAAGTGTGAATTGCATCATTACTCGGAGAGTCACTTGTGTTCCTCGGATATACTTCTGGCTCTCCGTTTTCACTGTGAATGGTCAGTCGTTATGTCCCATTGGTTGTGAAGCTTGGTGTGATCATGGAATTTGCTCTAACAAATGAATTGTGAGAAGAGATAACTGTTATATTTTCTAGACAGAGACTCAGGAGCCACTCATCCCATGTCCCCACCTAGGATGTCATGGATACATGGACTCTTAGGCTTCCTGAGAGGTGTTTCCATTGGAATTAAGAAGTAGAAATGAAGCCGGGCGTGGTGGCGCACGCTTGTAATCCCAGTACTTGGAGGCAGAGACTGGAGGATCCGGGTTCGCAGCCAGCCTCAGCTACTTAGTAAGGCCCTCCGCAACTTCGTGAGACCCGGTTTCAAAATAAAGTATAAAAAATAGGGCCGGGGGTGTAGCTCGGAAGTAGGACGACCCTGGGTTCAATCCCCGGTAACGCAAAAAAAAAAAAAAAAAAAAAAGAAGTAGAAATGAGCAGTTCAAACCAATCTTGACATACATGCGTGAGCAAAAAAGAAAATATGTATATGCTTTTTAATCTAGTGAGAGGTTAAGCACATTTATTATAGCAGATAACTTAACCTATACTAGATCATCTAACTGCAATTTAAAATAAATATTGGATTCCATCTTATTATACATTAATAAAACTATTTTGTAATCATCCAGGTCAATGTTCATTTTAGTATTCAGTCATGGAAATACCACATGCACATTTCATATGCATGTTTCTTTCTTTTAATCACATTATATTCAATGGAAGTAAAGAGTATCACAGTTTATATTGCAAAATATCCAGTAAATACAATTATATCATTACCATATTTTAGATGTCTACAAAAATGTAAAGAACTGCTTTATTGAAATCAGTAGCATGTAATAACTTTCTTTTATTTTTAGTTTTGTTCTGGGGATTGAGCTCAGAGACAATCTACCTTTGAGCTATATCCCTGGCCTTAGAGTATTATTATTTTTTTATTTTGAAACAAAGTCCCCCTAAGTTGCCCAGGCTGGCCTTAAACCTGTGATCCTTCTATCTCATCCTTCCAAGTACTGAGATTACAAGTATGTAGCACCATGTCCGGCAGCATCACACTATTTAAAAGGCTCGCACCTATTCACCTCCTATAACGAAAGCAAAATATTAACTTTGCTTAAAGTAGCTCCCTTTATTAATTTTTTAATTAAGTCATATTCTTTTTTATTTATTGGTGCATTGTAATCATACATCTTGATGAGTTTCAGGGTGGTAAAAATATACCACTTTTAGATGAAGATAAAGGTTTGGTAAGATTAATGTTTACTTTATGTGCCATATCATACAAAAATCAAATCAATTAAAAATAAATGATCTTTGATCCTCAAATCTCTCCTTTCCTTTCTCTATATCTATCTCTTCATACACAGACACACAGGTGTGCGTGCGCACACACACACACACACACACACACACGCATGCATGCTTTAATATAGATCAGTACCTCTAATTATGATAAAAGGGAGTAAAAAAGATGATATGATCAATATCTTATTTACTGTTTGATTCTAATACATTGGCTAGTACCTGGAGCAGGAGGGGACAAAATGAAAAAAGGTAGGAGGAAGAGAGGGAGGAGAAAACCAGAGAGAGCAGAGAGGCTGGGAGATTAGTTTGAATTTAATAAACTAGAATTGAGGAAAGAGCAGGGTAGGAAGCAGATGAGAAACGTGTACTCAGGAGAACTTCATTTGACACACAGATATATTTTTTCACAGTACTTTACTGCTTTCTTTAAGGTTATTCAACTGTAGTTGGATGAAAATTACACAGCCTCTTAAATGACATTAAAGTCTACAAACCTGCATTTCTGGAAACCTGCTACACTGTGGCAAATTGGATTTTACAAATAATTTAATCCTTTTTGACTCAGTCACATTAACACAAGTTTTGAATGAAGAGAAATTAGAGAAAGGCTACCCTATCAATTTTTACTTTACATAAGTTCAAGTATTAAATGCAAAAAAGACCAAATAAAGATGTAGGCCAAGCTGTAAAGAGTCTGAACTATTTCTGGAATTTATAAGTCATTTGACCTCCAGTTTTTTAAACTTACAAAAAAACCCTGATAGTATACTCTGCTTCTGGCTACAGTAGCATAAGTAATATACATTGAATAATGAAATGGTAATGAAAACAATAGACATTGAATTAATAATTACTTGTTTAAATATATATGTATATATAACACTAATCATCTTAATTTAGAGATCAAACTCTTTTTGACTTACTATTATTTTAACAATATTCAAAAGTAAACTTTTTTTAATTTAAGAACTCACAATACTTTAATATACACAGTGTTGTTTAAAGTTAATAATGTGAACAAACACTTAGTATACTTATGTTTTAAGCCAACAGACTAAAATCACTAAGTGAAAACCATTGCCACATCCACACACAAATAAACGCAAACATAATATTGCTTTCATAACAGAATAACTGGAATCTGAATGCAAAATGAGTTATTTTCTGAAACATCAAAACTCAGTACCGTGTGTATATGTAAGAGGGAATTTCTAATTTTCATCAGTTGAAGCTCACTTGAAACTGAAGTTCACATATAGCATAGTTTGGGTACTTAGTGATTTTGAGTCATGTCTTAATCCAAATCAAATAATATCCATTTAACAATGCTAATCTTACAAAGGAAAATAATAACATATAAATCTAAGTTGATAAAAATCTTATATTCATATCAGAATAAGAATATTATGATACATTTGCAAATTTTAAAATGGTAGTCTTCTGTGCACACTGTTCTTTAACACGTTTTTCACCTAAAATTACATCTTAGAGGTATTTCCAAAACATTGCTATCGAGAGCTCCCTTATTCTTTTTTGCAAACCCATAGCTGTGCATTGTTTGGTTACATGTAAGTGCTGCTAATCTTTGTCTTATTCAATGCCTTATGGTTTGCAAATATCTTGCTGATATGAAAATTGCTACTCCTTTTATTTAATTTAACATTGCTTATGCTTTTAGTTTCAAATTCACCAAATTATTTTGCCTTAGGGACATCTCTTATACAGGGCAAAGATTTCAGATTTTACTTGGTATTTAAATTTTTTTTTTTTTTTTTTGGTACTGGGGATTGAACCCAAGGGCATTCTACCTCCGAGCTATACCTCCAGTCCTATTTTTTATTCTTTATTTTGAAACAGGGTCTCACTAAGTTGTGGAGGGCCTCACTAAGTAGCTGAGGTTGCCCACAAACCTGTGATTCTCCTGTCTCAGCCTCCCAAGTACTGGGGTTACAAAAGTGCACCACCACGCCTGGCTTGGTATTCAATTTGAACTTAAACTTAATTGGTCCTTTTGGTCTGAATGTGTGCTTCAGAATTCATATCTTGGAACTTAAACTCCAAAAGGATGAAATTACATGTGAAGCCTTTTGGAGGTGACTAATCCAATGGGATTAGTGACTTTCTGAGTCCTGGAGGGAAGTGGTCATGCCCTCTTGCCTGAAGACTTCTACTCTGTGAGGACTCATAGACGTTGCCATTTGTGAGGGGTGCGCCCTTGCCAGACCCTGAACCTGGTGCCACCTTGAACTTTTGAACTTTCCAACCTCCAGAACTGGTTGAAATGCTTTTATCTTTTTTATAAATTATCTGGTCTGTAGTATTTTGCAATGACAGCAGGAATGGACTAAGACATTGGATGAATTAAACATATTTATATCTATTGATTTTTCAATGTATTTAATCTTATTTTTGATATTTCTGCACTGTTTTTGCATTCTATTTTGTGACTTATTTTTTAGCGTTTTTTTTTGGTACTAGGGATTGAACCCAGTGACATTCTACCTCCGAACTACACCCCCAGCCCAATTTTATTGTTATTTTGAAACAGGGTCTCACTAGGTTGCTAAGAGTCTCACTACTTGCGGAGGCTGTCCTTGAACCTGTGATCCTCCTGTCTCAACCTCCCAAGTACTGGGATTACAAGTGTGAGCCATCATGCCCAGCGTGACTTATTTTTAATAATTAAATTTATAGCTATACCTTTAATACCTTTGTCTATTAAATTTTATATATTTCTTTATATGAACAAAAATGCACATAAAATCCTTTAAACAAATTTGTTTTTCAAAGAGAGAAGAGAGAGTGGAATCAGAGTTAGATGCAATGTGATCAGAAAAGTTTTATGCTTTATGTTTTTTAAAAATAGAAGAGAATCAGAATGATGATGAATTCAAGAAAATGAGGAGTAATACATGAGGACGGAGAGAAGACAACAAATAGAGCAGAGGTTTATTACGCTAAAACCAAGATATGAAAACTTCCATAAAAATAGAGAGGTAGACAAGGTTGAATGCAGATTTTAAAAATTGGGGGAGGGGCGATCAATGAAAAAAGTACTTACTGATGAAGTAATAGTTGAGAACACACCGGTTAGATGGCAAAGAAATACAGTAGAGCAGAAGCCCCCTGCAGTGGAGGAGGAAAGCTTTCAGAATTGAGTGCTAGTGTGCTGTGTTTCTGTAAGAGGTTCTACAGAAGAGCTAGAGACGCGTGCATATAGGAGTCATTGAGACCAAGGTTGAGTGAACAGAACAGCTACACACTGAAAACAAAAATATGTACAAAAGTGTAATTCAAATAGAAATAATATATAAGTATTTTATCCGGTACTCAATTTATATTATTTCATTTGCCAAAATGAATGATACATATCAATACAGGCAGATTTCAAGGCACTAAAAAAAACATTATTTTCCATTTTAAACTCACAATTTTCCAGTATTAGCATTTTTTCTTAATTTTTACTAATAAAAAAACAACGTTGCTTCTGGATGAATGTATAATTTGAAAATAAGTTTACGACTCAGAAGAAAGCAAACAGCCTATCTCCACAAAACTAAAGTCCCAAGCATCTCTCTAAAGCAACCGCCACCATTCCTTTGTGTACATCTTTTGTATTTTCTTCTAAATCATAAATATGCTCTTATGGGAATAAATTGAACTTCTCCATCTACTAATTATTACCTTGTTATAAATAATTTACTTAAACACTTTATTTTTTCTAACTTTTAAAATAACATCTACTTGGAAAATTCATTGTCAGATTAAAATAGGAAGATGTCAGGCCCTTGACAAGGAGTGGATTCTCAATAAAATAATTGTTTTTCTCAGTTCTCTATAGAAACAAACTTGGGTTAAACTGTGTTTTTAGTTTTTTGTTTAGAAATTCAGTCTAGCTCTCATATTTTATTATGAAAAATAATAACAGAGTATGAGAGGGGAAGTATATTAGCCAATAAATGGATCCCTTTTATCACCCTCTGGAATGTTCTACAGTTACAATCCCTTTAATATATTGTAATCAAAGAAATAAAATTAGCAATGTGGGGATTTGACAATGTTACTTTATATACAAGAAGCTTCAGGGATGAAAACATTAAGGGAAAATGATGATGCAGTTTCTTTTTTAAATAAAAAAAATCAGAATTATTTTTCTACATCCAAAGAAGTGGCATTTAAGAAATGCACGTGCACTTTAAAAAAAATCATTTGCTACTTAAATACAAGCTTCCATTACCCGCTTTATAGAACTGATTAGCACAATTTAAATTCTCTATTGCTCATAATGTCAGTGCATTTTTTTAATGTTTATCCTGGGACTCCTGCCTCAGTTTTTGTTCTTCCTATCAGTATGATTAGTAGATACCATGCTAAAATTCCTGGCACAGAGTGACAAGAAGTGCTACAAACTTAGAGGGAATCAGTGTTCCAAAAATCAGCAACATTTCCATCTGAGCATTTGGCAGCTCAGAGTATGAGGCCTTAACTTACAGTCATAAGAGGGCCATTTTGGACACTCTGTTTGAAACAAATTTTCTCTAAAACAAGGGTCCTCGCAGGTGTCCCTGATTTAGTCATAGAAAAGGGACTTTTAAATACTTTTTTGTAAATTCAACAGAAATGCTTCATAATTTTGTTATGATAATACTATGCTGCATAATATTTACTTATGTAGAATGTAAGATAAGAAATAAACAAAATATTGATGTATCATTCTGCCATTAATGGTTCATGCTATATAGACAAATCATGAAACCTTCTAAAGTTTAATTTTCAGTATAAAATGGTAAAACTGAACTTACAATGTACCGATTATTAAATATGAAAATTATTCAATATCTTAAAAGTATGTGATTTATATATCAATATTTTTATTAAACATTTGACAATGCTCTACCTGCTGAGTTTCAAGTAGAATAAATAGTGAATATCAATTTCTAGAGCAAAATAAGAGGGATTCAAACAGCTGATAGTACATTGTAATTGAACAGTTAGTAGCAGGTAACAAATACTGCAGAAGCCTTGCAATATAAAATACAGGACAATCCAAGGTGGAAGAGAGCAGAGATAAGGTAGAAGAAAATGCAAGGCACAAAGGAGTAAGTTAAAGTAAGGGACAAACTGAAAGTGGAATCCAAGGCATAATTAAAAGTCTGGAGGGCTGTCTCCTTTAGGTCAGTTTTCAATTAACTCATTTCTCTAAAAGAAGGATGGGCTCAAGAAAACCCAGGCATTAAAATAGAGACAGAGGGAGAGGGAGAGGGAGAGGGAGAGGGAGATGGAGAAGGAGAGGGAGAAAGAGAATATGAATCTGCACAACGATCCTCTCAAGGAAAAAAAATATAAAAAGAGATACCAAAAAACAGTCAAATTAATAGAATATATTACTTTAGCAATATTAAAATAAATATTTTCTAAATGACTATTGTATTCATCTGTCTTATT
>PVJS01021518.1:0-31414 GCA_004027185.1 Glis glis
AAAAAAAAAAAAAAAAACAGAGCAATTATGATAGTACTGTAAAAAAAAAAGTTATGTGAATGTGTTCTGTCTCTCTCTCCAAAAATCTTGTACTTTAAACTTTTCACGTAAAGGAAGCACTAACTTCTTCTTGTTGGCATGTCCAAATTGTCAGATCACTACTCTTGCACTTGGGACCATTATACAATAAAATAAGGGTTAGGTGAACACAAGCACCAAGATACTGTGGCAGTCGATCTGGTGACTGAAATGGCTACTAAGCAACTAACGGGTAGGCACCACATAAAGCATGGACACACTGGACAAAGGGACGACTTAGCTCCTGGGTGGGAGAGAGCAGGACAGCATGAGAGTTCATTGTGCTGTTCAGAGCAGTGCAAAATTTCAAATTTATGAGTCATATTTCTGGAATTTTACATTTAATAAATACATGTATATATGTATCAAATGAAAATAGATATAATTTCCATTTAATGGAAATTATACACATATAGTTATATATGTATACATATATATGTATATTTATCTATTTATTTATTTATTTTGGGTACTGAGTATTGAACCCAGGAGTATTCTACCTCCAAGTCTTACTTTGTTTTTTATTTCAAAACAGGCTTTTGCTAAATTACTGGGAGTCTCGCTAAGTTGCTAAGACTGGCCTCGAATTTGCAATCCTCCTGAGTCAGCCTCCTAAGTACTAGGATTACAGGTGTGCACTACACCTGGCTCCATTTAATATTTTTGGACCATGGTTGACTATAGGTAACTGAAATCACAGCCAGTGAAACCATGGATAAGGGGGACTACTGTGTTCAATCTAAAGATTGTTCTTTTAATTTCAGGTTCAGCCTCATGTTTTAATATATTTTATTGATAGTGCTAGATAGGTGATAATTATCTCCATTGTTATTTTTAAATGTCCTTACTGGCCAACTTGTTTATTTTTCCTTCAGTTTTACTGGCCCATGAAAACCCAAAATTCAGAGGAGAAAAGCATCCCAGGGAATGTTTTAGAACCTGTTTATTCTGTGACTTTTCTACCTGTACCTCATTTCGTACTATGAACTCCTAGCATTCATTTTGTTTAGTCATTCCACAGACAGAAAGCATCTGCTATGTGTTGGGTAAAGTTGTCAAGATGTAATGATTACTTATAGGGGATAAAAGACTTTGAATATTTCAGGAATTAATGACATAAAACAAAAGTATTAAATGGGTTTCATATTTATCTCCAATGCATCTAATTTGTGATAAACTTAATCATGCCTTAGCCACTAGCATGACACCATCAAGAAACTTTCTCTTTGATCAGGATGCATAGCTGTGTTTTTCTGTTAGCAACATTGTTATAAAATAGGCCAAGATCTGGGCAGGTGGTGCAAGCCTGTAATCCTAGTACTTGGGAGGCTGAGCCAGGAGGATCATAGGTTTGAGGCTAACCTCAGCAATTTAGCAAGATCCTCAACAACTTGGTGAGACCCTGTTTCAAAATTAAAAAATAAAATAAAATTGGCTTGGAGGTGTAGCTTGGAGGTAGAACACCCCTGGGTTCAATCCCCAGCACCAAACCAAACCAAACCAAACCAAATCAAACCAAATCAAACCAACCAACCAAACAACAACAAAAACCCAAACAGGTCATGAATCTAAGTGGTCTCACATTAGTTTGGCGTGGCCACAGCTGCTCTCTCTGGTTGCCTTTCCTTTTCGCTGCTGTCTAGACTTGTCACTCCACTCACTTTACCTAGTAAAGGAGTGAGTTAGAGACTTGCAGACCTGGATCTCAGGGCTCATCTGCTACTGCAGCATAATCCAGCCCATCCTGACTCATACACTGACTTACTAGTTGTGTTAGTTAGCTTTCCATCCCTGTAACAAATACCTGAGATAATCAATGTTTAAAGAGAAAAGTTTTTTTTGGGTTCAGTTTTGGAGATTTCAGTTCACCACTAACTGGCCCTGCTGCTTTGAGCTGAGGTGAGGCAGCACATCATGGTGGGAGTGTGAGTTGGAGCAAAACTGCTCACCTCATGTCCAGGAAGCAAAGACAGGAAGAGGAAGAGGAGGGGCTGTGCTCCCCTTTAAGAGCACCCCCCATGGCCCAGAATCTCCCACTAGGCTCCACCTTTTAAAGGTTTCACCACCACCCAGTAGTGTCAAGCGGGGACCAAGCCTTCAACACATGGGCCTTTGGGGGCATTCGAGATCCAAACCAGAGCTCTAGATTAAACTTCTTTCCCTCTGTGTGCCGAGTAGGCTGGCTTAGCATCTGGACAAAGCAGGTTGTTGCTTCCGAAGTGTAATTTGAAGTTTTTTCACCAGAATCTCCCTCTCTTTGTTGTTTAAGTTTTTGCCTAATGTGATTTGACCTTTTTTTTTTTTAATTGTATTCGGGCATGGTGGTGCACGCCTGTAACCCCAGTACTTGGGAGGCTGAGTGAAGTGGTTTGGATTTAGAATGTCCCTCTAGGCCTCCTGGAGACAGGGCAGCCATGAAGGCGGGGCTTGGCTGCTGAGGAGGGGTCTTTGGGGTGTGGCCTTGGGGGTTATATATGGTCCCTGCTCTCCCTGCTCTCTCTTGCTTCCAGCCTCCATGATGTGACAGCAGAGCCTTGCTCTGTCTCTCTGCTGTCCTCCGCCATGCCCCAAACTCTATAGATTTCCTGGGCCTGACATGGACTGAACCCCTGGAACCTCCAGAACTGTTAGCAAATACATGTTTCTTCCTCTAAGTTATGTGCTCAGGTTTACTGGGTCACAGCAGTGAGAATACTGACTGAAACACTGAGACAGGAGGATCACAGGTTCAAGGACAGCCGCAGCAAATTAGTGAGACCCTCAGCAACTTGGCCAGAACCAGTCTTAAAATAGAAAAGGCTGGGGTGTAGCTGGAGGTAGAATCCCCCCCCCTCGGGTTCAGTCCCCAACACCGAAAAAAAAAATTGTGTCTCCTTCCCCTGTTGTCCTTTTATGATTTAATGTTTCCTGCAAACCAGGTGCAGTGTCTCCTGCCTGTAATCCCAGTACTTGAGAGGCTGAGACAGGAGGATAGCAGGTTTGAGGCCAGCCTCAGCAATTTAGTAAGATCCTCAGCAACTTGGAGAGACCCTGTTTCAAAATGAAAAAATAAAAGGGGGCTGGGGGTGTAGCTCAGAGGTAGAATGCCCCCGGGTTCAATCCCCAGTAACCCCCCCAAAAAAAATCTCTCCTTCAGCTTTAAGTGCCTTCTTCATGCATTTGTTGATGCCTCTGTGGCCCATATTTCTTCAGCCCGGTGTTGCTGTCTCTGGGTCTTGCTCAATGTTAAGCGTGGGTCACGTGGCAGGGGATGGAGAGCCAAGCTTCCATCTTAGACATTTTGCAGGGCTGAGCCCTGGTTGTGCAGCGTCAGTCCTCTCCAAACTTCCCTGTCATCGAGCGGATGGGGGATAATAATAGTTTCTTTCTCACAGGGCTGCAGAGAGGAATAAGCGACATAACTTATGTGAATACCTACCATATAGTCATAATTCAATGGACATTGTGTTAGCTTCCTGTCACTGTGATAAAATGCCTAAGATAAATCAACTTAGAGAAGGAAAGGCTTATTTCTGCTCACAGTTTCAGAGGTTTCAATCTGTAATTGATTGGCTCGGTGCTTTTGGGCCTGTGGCGGCACAGTACATCATGGTGGGACTGTGAGGCAAAGGAAGCCGCATGTTTCGTGACAGCCAGAAAGCAAGGGGGGGGGGTTGGGTCCCCATATCCTCTTCAGGGCACGCACCCAACAATCTAACTTCCTCCCAGTAGGCTCCACCTCCTGAAGGCTCCACCACCTCTCAATAGCATCACAGGCTGGGGACCAAGCCTTCAACACATGGGCCTTTGAGGGGAATTCAAGATCCAAATACTAGCTGGGTGCGGTGGCACATGCCTGTAATCCAGTACTTGGGAGGCTGAGACAGGAGGATCACAGGTTTGAGGCCAGCCTCAGCAACTCAGTGAGACCCTCAGCAACTTAGCAAGACCCTGTTTCAAAATTAAAAAAAATATATATATAAAAAGGCTGGGTGTATACCTTGAAGGTAGATTGCCCTGGGTTCAATCCCCAATTTAAAAAAAAAATTTCAAACAGTGGCAGGTGTACTGTTTTTGTGGTGTGTATTAGTTTGCTGGAGCTGACATAACAAAGAACCATCAACTGGGTGGTGAATCAATAGAAGTTCATTTTCTTACAATTCTGGCGGCTCCACGCCTGCAACTGAAGTGTTGGCAGGGTTGGGTCTCCCGAGGCTTGCGAGGAGCGTCTGCTCCAGGCCTTCCTCCCTGTTTCTGGCAGTTTCAGTGACTTTGGTGAGCCTTGGCGTGTCATCAAATGGCATTGCCTCTGAGTCTGTCTTCACATGGCCATCTCCTTACAAAGATGACAGTCACCCTGGGCGAGGGTCTCCTTCCCTACTCCAGCACGACCTCACTGTAACTAATTCCATTTACAACAATCGTATTTCCAAGGAAGGGCACATTCTGTGGTGTCAGGCTTAAGACTTCGACAAACCTTTTGGGGGGCATAATTCAGCCCATTAACATGGAGGAAAGGAGTTTGTCTGTTGTTGCTATTATTACTATCCTTTTCATTATTTTTCTACTATCAGCCAGCTTAGCACAGTGCACCAGGCCGACCGTCACCGAATGCTGGCTAAATGACAGTTTCCTAAGGCAGCTCCCTCGCCGTCCTCTGTTGATCACTCCCAGCCGTCTGCCTGATGCACCTCACACACACCAGACCAAATTAGTCCCTCCACCCCGGCTTCCGCACAGAGAGCACCCCGACTGTTCCACCCCCTCCATGTCTCCACATCTCTCCAACTTCTGCCCACCCATGACTGGGTGAAGGGAAGTGACACAAATGGAAGCTATGTTAGTTTATTTGGTGTTGCTGTAACAAAATACCCGAGGCTGGATGGTTTATGAAGAAAAGAGGTTTATTTGGCTCTCGGTTCGAGGGGCTTGAAGAACCAAACAACATGGCACCAGTGTGCTGGCTAGGGCCTCCCTGGATGTGTCACAACATGGTAGAGAAGTAGAAAGGGATCTGGCCTCGCACAAGGGACCAAGCCTGTGGGGTGGCTTCATTTTATAACAACCTATTCTTTTTTGTGTGTGTATGTATGGTACTGGGGATTGAACCCAGGGGCATTCAGCCTCCGAGCTGCACCTGTAGCCCTATTTTATTTCTTATTTTGAAACAGGGTCTCACTAAGTTGCCGAGTGTCTCGCTAAGTTGCTGAGGCTGGCCTCAAACCTGTGATCCTCCAGTCTCAGCCTCCCAAGTGCTGTGATTACAGGCATGCACCACTGTTTGTCTTGTAAGAACTCATTCTTGTGAGAAATAATTCACTCCTGTGAGGCACAACCTACTCTGAGAGACCAGCGTTGACCCATTTATGAGGACAGAGCCCTCAGTGAGGTCCCCCCCTTGGTGGTTCCGACACCTCAATGCCTTTACACTGGGAACATGAACAAGCTGCTTCCCGACCGTGGCAGAAGCAAACAGCTGACCTTACACTCTCAGTGTGCCCATCAAACAATGAGACTGGCTCTTTGATCCTCCTGGGAAAGCGTGTTGTTGCTGTGTAGACACTCTTCACACACTGCTAAACTGCCATACACTCACCTCATTGTCCTAGCTACCTGACAATGTCTGCCAGTGGCCCGTACCCTGTACCCCGCTTTTACGATACCTGGCCTTCTTCAGGGTGGTGTGCCAATCTTCCTTTTAGTTTTCCTTTCCAAATGGAATCCTATTCTAAATGCCTCAAGGAAGTTTAGGAATGAAAGAAGGCCTGTAGTCTATCCTAATGTCAACAGGATAAAGTCATCAGTCACTCTGGTATTTGGGTAAGTGCAGAGTTTTGTATGTGGTACGGGGCTTGCTTCAGGTGGGAGAGCGCCTAGGCACAGCCTTGTGGCTTGGGGACATGGGCGTGACCGGCAGTAGGAGTTGAAGTGGTGACAGGCATTTCCAGGCCGTTGACTTCTGTCAGAGCCTGTCCTGCAGGATCTTTTGGTGTCTGGGATTCAGTCTCTTCCCTCCCTGGAGGGCAGCCACGGTTGCCCCGACACCCAGGATTACTTTACAGTACCCCACTGGACCCCTCCCCAGAGTGTGTGGAGCCCTACCCTTCAGCTCAGGCTGTCTGTGCCTCAACCTACCTCAGGAGAAGCCAGAGATGAATTTCTGAGCCCAGAAGAAACTGTGATCCTGGCTTGGCGTGAGGCAGGATAGGAAGGGAAGTCCTTACCTTCTTTTTAGAGTGGCTGGATTTGGCAAATAAACACAGGACCCCGTTAAATGAGTCTATCAGATAACAAGTAATATTTTTAGCCATCTTAACCATTTTTCAGTGTATAGTTCAGTTAGGTTAAGTATATTCAGATAACAACAAATAATCTTAAATATTGAGGCAGTAACCCAATAGACAAAAACCCTAAAAAGAGGAGACACCCCATCTCAATTTCAGTATATCCTAGTCAATATTTGAAACATATTAAAAGTAATTATTGGATGGGGGTATGGTTCAATAGTAGCATGCTTGCCTGACACATACAAGACCTTCGGTTCAGCTGGGCCCAGTGGTACGCGCCTGTAATCCCAGTACGTGGGAGGCTGAGATAGGAGGGTCACGGTTTGGGGGACAGACTCAGCAACTTAGCAAGACCCTGTTTAAAAATAAAAAATAAAAAGGGCTGGGGTATAGCTCAGAGGTGGAGCACTCTAGGCTCAATCCCCAGAACTGAGAAGCAAAAACAAAACAGTCTCGAGGTGCCTGTTCCTCCAAAAAGAAAAATCCATGTAACTTCCCCCTGGCAACCAGACAATCCTATACGATGAGACACTCAGCAATGCCTTTCTCATTATTACATAGAAAAAAAATTCTTTCCTCGGATTTTGTTTTTTGGCAGAGGCAGGAGTGTGACGGGGAGGAAAAGGAAGGATTCTTTACGCACTGGAGACTTCAAGGGTTCTGTCTCTGTAGCTTTGGGAAGGGGGTTAACTTTATTGCATTGTTAGAATTTAGACTTTTCAGCCTGGTGCAATGGTGCACAACTGTGATTCTAGTACTTGTGAGGCTGAGATAGTAGGATTGCAGGTTTGAGGCCAGCCTCAGCAACTTAGCGAGACCCTGTTTCAAAAATGAGTGGGGGAGCCGGGCGTGGTGGCGCATGCTTGTAATCCTAGTGCTTGGGAGGCTGAGACTGGAGGATCCGGGTTCGCGGCCAGCCTCAGCTACTTAGTGAGGCCCTCCACAACTTCGTGAGACCCAGTTTCAAAATAAAGTATAAAAAAAAATAGGGCTGCGGGTGTAGCTCGGAGGTAGAATGCCCCGGGTTCAATCCCCAGTACCGCAAAACACACACACACACACACACACACACACACACACACACACAATATAAAAAATGAGTGGGGGAGGCTGGAGGTGTAACTCAGAGGTAGAATGCCCCTGGGTTAAATCCCCAGTACCTTCCCCCCTCAAAAGACCCTGGATTTTATTTCCAGCACCATGAATAAATAAGCAAACAAAAAATAATAAATAATTCAGAAGTTCAAATTCAATTGGACATTCTGTGTTTTTTCTGGCAACTCTACCTTATTTACCCTGGATCATTTCATTTCTTTGTCTGTATTACCGGTTCCTTGTTTCCTTTCAAAAGAAAGACTCCTCAGGAGCCTGTCCTGCTCCTCGCCTCTAGGAGGGAGGGAGGTGGCGTGGGGCACATACACTAGAAGCATATTAGGTGGCTGTTGAGCAATCAAGACTCTGAACACAATCATAAAGTAGGGACAATGCACCCTGGCCCTTACCTCTCCGTGGATCTCCGTGGAGTCCACTGTCCCCACCCACCCGCTCCCCGGATAGCTCCTTCTGGGTCATCAACTTAGCCTGGCTGAGCACTAACAGATAAGCGTAAGGTGTTAGCTGCTGATAAACTTAACATGTGACCTCCTCTCAGCCATACTTATTTTCCCCACTATGGACTAAAATGATAAAAAAGAGCAGGGGTGGTGGCCCAGTACTTGGGAGACTGAGACAGGAGGATCACAGGTTTGAGGCCAGAGCAGTAACTTAGAAAGACCCTGTTTCAGCCAGGTGTGGTGGCACACACTTGTAATTCCAGTACTTGGGAGGCTGAGATAGGAGGATTGCAGCTTCGGGGCCATCCTCAGCAATTTAGTGAGGCCCTCTGCAACTTAGTGAGACTCTGTTTTAAAATAAAGAAAAAATAGGACTGGGGGTATAGCCTGAGGTAGAATGCCCCTGGGTTCAATACACACACACACACACACACACACACACACACACACACACGAAAAAAAAAAAAAAGAAAGGTCCTGTTTCAAATGAAAAACATTTAAAAAGGGCTGGGGATATAGTTCAGTGATATACCACCCTTAGGCTCAATCCCCAGTACCACCAAAAAAAGAAAAAAAGAAAGGAAGAAACAAGAGAAAAGAAAAAAGAACTCCTTGTTGAATGGTAAATCCAAATCCCCCTTGGTGTTCTATTTTTCTGGTACCTAGACTCTCAGAGTAGAGCTATTCAGGAAAAGAAAACCCCAACTGAGAAACAAAGCAAAGAGCCAAGAGCTCCTGTCTTTATACATAATACTTGTGGCCCCGGTGCATGGGGAAGAGGCCAGCGAGCTCTCCTCATCGTGCCGGGGGTGTGGTGAGCTTTGGAAAGACCTGCTCAACTTGTGAGGTTCTAGCACAGTCCGCTGCCCATCGAAGCAGCAATGGACATGTCAGGCACCATTAAATTAGATCCATTGACTCTTTTTTTTTTTTTTTTTTTTTGCGGTGCTGGGGATTGAACCCAGGGGCATTCTACCTCCGAGCTACACCCCCAGCCCTATTTTTATTCTTTATTTTGAAACA
Source organism: Glis glis (assembly GCA_004027185.1). NCBI lineage: Eukaryota > Metazoa > Chordata > Mammalia > Rodentia > Gliridae > Glis > Glis glis. The sequence continues at coordinate 8,921 of PVJS01021518.1, forward strand.
GGGTCTCACTAAGTTGCGGGGGGCCTCACTAAGTAGCCGAGGCTAGCCACGAACCGGTATCCTCCTGTCTCAGCCTCCCAAGTACTGGGATTACAAGCATGCGCCACCATGCCTGGCTGATCAAGCGACTCTTACACGCACAACTGATGCCTACCTGTAGGGATTTGTCTGACAACCAGTTACAGTAGTTCCAGAATAAACCTTCTAAACATCTTAACAGCATTCAAAACATGTTGACCACTACCACCTGTTGGACCATGTGATGGAAGTCATTACAAAGGACAACTAAGACATGGTCCTTCATGGGGAGGCTTTTGGTCAATAGGCAAAGATGGACACTAGAACCACTAATCACAGCACGGTGTGGTTTGTGCCCTGATAGAGGTGTGCACGGGATGCACTGGACGCCAAGGGTGGCTGTAACCCAACTTATGTTAGTGGGGTTGGGGGAGGTTACGGAGCAGACCAAGCTGGCTTCCTGGAGGAGGTGATTCCTGGCAAGGTCTGAAAGAGCAAGCACAATTTAAACAAAGGCATCCCTTCTTTGGCAGCGAGGGCTCTATAATAGAAGCCCAATCAAGTGAAGGCTAACATTGGGTGGAACTCTGGCTCAGTTCTATGCACCCCACTATTTTGGCCCCATTCTTTCTGCTAAGGGCTCTTCGACAAGTCTACCAGGAGGAATAGATAGAGTGATGGAATTCCCTTTCTACTTATTCGCTTCAGCCAGGCAGTTAATTCATTTTGGGAGGTTCTCCGCGTGATTCTAGCACTTCCATCGAAACTTCAGTCCATGCCAAGCTTTGCTGAGGTTGTTCCCCTGAGCATACAGAGTTCGCCTTTCTTGTTCTAACACTGAATGCACTGTTTCCTCAGCCAGCAGCTTAGGAGGGCTGCTCAGTTGGTTGCTGGTTTCCATGTTCTCAGCTTAGCTGTAACCAAGGGTTTTGACCCCCAACTGGGCTTTCCACAGGTTGGCTGAGACCTTGTCTCTCCTCTGCGCCTACAGCCACTTCCCCTGACATGGCGACACTTGTTGCATTCATCCAACTCAGTTCACCTTGGAGGGAATTACAACCCAGCCGAAATATAAGAAATTGAGTCAGTTTTAAGATTCTTGGGGGAGGTTTACACTCCATGTTCACTGCGTGCTCCTTATAAAGGAACCCACCAAAATCAACACCAGGGAAGAGAGCCCAGGGCTCTCAGTCCAAGCAAGAGAAAATTAGGGATAATTTCTATATTTGGGACCTAATGGTCCCTTCTGGATGAGGAGACCCTGTGATCATTATGCTGTCCCAAAGTCACCCTGGACTAGACATGAAAAACAAGTGCTATTTTTTTTTTTTATATAGAAGCAGCAAACAAGGCTCACGTGCCCAGAAGGACAGGAGTGTGAAGCCTGGAGGATGGGATGGGCAAATGGAGAGGCCAGTTATGAGCTCTACGTTGAAGTCTCCCTTATCCTGGAAAGCAAGTCTTTACACAATCCAATGTTTTCTTTAAGTGATCATTGTAATTCACCGTACCCAGCTGAGCCTATGAAACTTGAACTTGAAGAGGTTCTCAGTGACCAGACCCCAAGCCACTGTGGGGCCTCCGTACTGCTCGGAAGTCTGAAATCAATAGACTGAAAATGGGATTTGATTTTCAATAGCGTTTATGTTGCTACTCCTCCCCAATAAGAAAAGAAAGAACTATGCTAAATTAGAAGATGATTTTTACAGCTGGGCATGGTGGTGCACGCCTGTAATCCCAGTACTTGGGAGACTGAGACAGAGGATCGCAGGTTCTAGGCCAGCCTCAGCAATTTAGCAAGACCCTTTTTCAAAATAAAAAATAACAAAGGGCTGGGGGTGTAGCTCAGAGGTAGAAGCCCCTGGGTTCAATCTCAAGTATCAAAACAAAACAAACAACACACACAAAAAAAAACCCAACAAGATAGTCTTTACCTTTTTTGTTGTTGTTGGTTTTGCTACACTGAAAATAACAAAGTATTGCTGAGAAAAACTAAAGAAGACCAAAACAGTGGAGTTTTATACCAGGTTTCAACATTGTCAATACATCAATTCTTCCCCAAAATGATCTATGGATTTAATGCAACCCCAATCAAATGGCAGTAGGGTGTTTACATGTCAGAGAGAGAAAAAATTGGCCAGCTGGTTCTAAAATTTATATGGCAATGGGAAAGACCTAAGAAGCCTGGATAACCTAAAGAGTATTGGAAAATTTATACTAGCAAATATGAAGATTTATTATAAAGCTACAATAAATCGAGATAGCATGGTATTATCACAAGAACATGCAAATGGAGCCATAGGACAGAATTGGGAGCTGAGAAACAAACCCACACATTCGTAATTACTTGACTTAGGATGAAGGCACCCCTGCAACTCAGGGAGGGTAGCAGGTCCTTCCAGTAAACAATCCCAGGAGCTGGGCGCACTGGTGTACACCTGTGACCCCAGCTACTTGGAAGGCTGAGACAGGAGGGTTGCAGGTTCAAGTCCAGCCTGGGCAACCTAGACAGAATCTGTTTCAAAATAAAAAATTAAAAATAAAAAGGGCTGGGGGTGTAGCTCAGTGGTAGAACACCCTTGAGTTTGATCTTTAGTATAGCATAAATAAATAAATAATCAATCAATCCTGGACCAACTGTGTATTTACATGGGGGAAATAAACTCTGACACCTACTTACTGCTACACACAAAAGCAATCCTAAATGGGTTATAGATCTTAATGTAAAAACTAGAACAAGAAATCTTCTAGAAGAAAACATAGGAGAATATTTTCATGACCACAAGGGTAATCAAAAATTTTTTAAGTAAGGCACAAGAGGCAGTAACCATTAAGAATAAGGTTGCCCAATTTTCTTTTTTTTTTTTTGTGGCACTGAGTACTGAACCCTGGGGCATTCTACTACTGAGCTACATCCCCAGCCGAGTGTGTGTGTGTGTGTGTGTGTGTGTGTGTGTGTGTGTGTGTTACTGGGATTGAACCCAGGGGTGTTCTACCTCTGAGCTACAGCCCCAGCCCTATTTTAATTTTTACTTTGAAACAGGGTGTCCCTGAGTTACTGTGCACCAGCCTTGAACTTGCAAACCTCCTGTCTCAGCCTCCCAAGTATTGGGATTACAAGCGTGCACCATCACTGCCAGCCCCAGCCCTTTAAAAAAAATTAAGCTTGCTAAGTTTCCATGCATTGGCCTTGAAGTTGCAATCCTCCTGTCTCAGCCTCCCAAGTACTAGGACTACAGGCATGCATCAGCATGCCCGGCTTTAATTGGACTACATTAAGATTAAGAACTTCACCAAAAGTTACCATTGAGAGGGAGAAGAGGCAAACCACAGCGTGAGACATGTTCACAATACATATATTGAGCCATGCATCAGTATCAGAAGAGGGAGTGACTCCTACAAACAATAAAGATGTAAACAGTCCAGGTTTTTCATTGAGTGAAAAATGTAAAGAGGCATTCTGCTAGAGAAGATCTCCAAATGGCCAATAGCATATGAAAGTTGCTTAACATCAGCATGCATCAGGAGATACAAATTAAAATAACCAGATACTATCATACGCCCACCAGAATGACTGAAAGAGTAAGAAGGCTGAGTGTTGACAAGGATATTGAGTAATTGGCTAGTCCACTCCTACTGCACTGGCGGAGGGTAAATTAGTACAACCATTTAGAAAACTATTTGGCAATATAGACTAAAGCTACATTATGTCTACCCTGGAACCTAACAGTCTTACAGCTGGGTACACAGCCAAGAGTGTACTCCACAAAAGACGTGTAGAAGAATGCCCATAACAGCTTAATTCAAAATAGCTCCCAAATGGAAACAATCCAAATGTTCATCAATAGTGGAATGGATAAAAATGGGATATTCACACAATAGAAAAACATACAGCAATAAAAAAATAACTACTACTACACACAATGGAAAGAACCCACAGACGTGTGATAAGATAAACAAAAGAAGCCAAACACCACAGAGTCCATATTATAGGATTCCATTCATATGAATTTCAGCAACAGACAGAACTAACCCATGTTGATAGAGGTCATTCTGGGGTGACCTTGAGAATAGACAAGGAGCGACAGTGAGCTTCTGGCATGTTGGAAATGTTTTATATATTGATCTGGGAGATCAGATATATTCATCTCTGTGCGTGTGTGTGCGCATGTGTGTGATGTGTGCAAAAATTCACTGAGTTACATGCTTGAAATTTGTGTTCCTCATTATATATAAGTTATATGCATATAACATCAATAAAAATGAAAAAAAAATCCTTTGAGGTAGGAATCTGTCTCACCCCAGTTGATACACAGAAGAGAGTGTAATTTTATCCTAGGTCAAGATATATGGGAAGGAAAAATGGAAACATTTCTGGGGTAAATGAGGTGGATTCAGGAATTGCAAACATTTTATTTTTAACTTTATTCGTGTAACTTGGCTCTGGCAGATTTTACACAAGCACAGCTCCAGAATTTGCAGAGAACTCTTGTGAGCTACCCACTGGTGGGTACAAATAGTGAGATTTCAATAGTGAGGCTCCAGCTAATGAGAGTAAACTTAGTTCTGAAGGAAAATCACCCCTGGAGGGAGAAGCTTGGAGGGAAGTAAAGGAAATGGTTGGATTCCAATGGAGTCTTTGAATTGGGGTGGGGGCCGGGAAAAAGCGTTCCAGGCTTCCTCCATCCTTTCTAAAACCCAACCTCCCCTTCCCCCACTGCTGGAGCCAAGATAGAGGCTGGAGGCATCAGCAGGCATTCCGAGGGAGTCCAGTGGAAGAGCTCTTGCCTCATAGCAACGGATGCATCTGAGCAGCAGAAATAAGGAGAATACAGGATGCAAATTGAATGTGTTGAATTCTCTGAGTCAGTTGGAGAAGCTGAGTGCTCTCTGCAGTAAGCATGTTGGTGAGGATGCCAGGATACAGTCATAGAGTATGTACCCGTGCGGACAAGGCTCCCAAGAGAGGAAAGATGACTAGGACTAGGCCAAGCCAGAGCACTCCCAAGACCACCATGGCTGAAGTCCTCAAAATATCCTGGTTGGGGGGATATCACCACCATCATCATCAGTACCAACAGCTAACTGTACTAAGTGTTTAATGACATTTCTTATTTAATCTGCAATAATCCTACACAGTAGTGCTATTATTGTCCCTATTTTACATATGAGGAAACTGAGACTTGGAGAGATGAATTGCTCAAGGTCAGCACAGCTAGGTAGCACCAGAACAACCTCCTAGTTATCAGCGTCTGATTTGTCCCAACCCACCTGCAGGAGTTGGTCCAGCCTGTTGGAGGTGTGGATATTGGGACTGTTGCCAGGTCAGGATCCTGGAACTGAGGCAAGAAAGTAACAAGGGCTAAGGGTGAGGGCAAGTTCATGTGTTGCACCTCAGGTGTTGTGTTAGTCAGCTCTCCATTACTATAACAAAATACCTGAGATAATAAACTTAAAAAGAGGAAAGGCTTTTTTGCCTTACAGTTTTGGAAGTTTCAACCCATGATTGGTTGGTCCTATTGCTTTCAGGCCTATGGTGAGACAGGCCTATGGTGGGTACATTGTAGTGAGAGAGTGTAGCAGAGGACACTGCTTATTTCAGGTGGCTGGAAGCAAAGAAAGGGACAAGAAGGGGCTGGGGTCCCAATATCCCCTTCAAAGTCACGCCCCCAATGACCAGAAAACCTCCCATTAGGCACCACCTCTTAAAGGTTCCACCATCACGCTTGTAATCCCAGTACTTTGGGAGGCGAAGACCGGAGGATCCGGGTTCGCAGCCAGCCTCAGCTCTCTCTCTGTCTCTCTCTCTCTTTCTCTCTGTGTCTCTCTGTCTCTCTCTCCTTAGTGAGGCCCTCCGCAACTTCATGAGACCCGGTTTCAAAATAAAGTATAAAAAATAGGGCCGGGGGCGTAGCGCGGAGGTAGAATGCCCCTGCGTTCAATTCCCGGTACCGCAAAAAAAAAAAAAAAAAAAAAAGGTTCCACCATGTCCCAAGAGTGCCAGGGGCTGGGAAATCAGCTTTTAGCATGTGGGCTTTGGGGGACACTTAACCACAGCAGGTACCTACAGCACTAGCCAGGCAGGGTCTTCCTGCCAGTTGGATGCAAAGTTGAACTAGAACTGCTCCGTTTCTGGGTCCTGGGCTTTGATAAAAGAATGAAAACAAAAGAGAATTTCAAACTGATTGCCCTGCAGTGAGCACCCAGGGAAGGTCTGGGCAGATGGCACTGGGGGCCACATGGGAAGGAGCTGTCAAAAACCAGGAAGAGACTCTACCAAGAGGGAAGCTTGCCAACAGATGCTGCCTCCAGTTAGCTGATGGAACCTTAAACATCAAACAGGCCCAGTGGGAAGCTTTTACTTATGACAAAAGGAAGAGATGGCTCCAATCCAAGCACTGCCGTTCCAGAAGATGTACTGCACGTGAGAGAGGGGCTGGGGAGGGACAGGAGGACAAGACAGCTTCCTCATAGGAAATGGACTGTGTGCAGTCTTAGCTTCCCCACATCGCTGCCTTTGGGCTGGGAGGCCACGGAGTGTGGCTCTCTGGAGTGATCTCCAAGCCCACTGCCCAAACTCCAGCAGCGCCAAGTGTGGAACTCAGGTAGGAAAGTCGTGGGAAGAAAACCCAGAACGGACTTACGGTGGTTACCAGGTCAACCAAAGCCCTTCTCCTAAATGTCTGCCAGTTGCCTCCTCTCAGTCTTTCAGCCCCTGCATGAACCCCAAGCAGAACAGCCTTCGTTCTCCATGTCAGGAACGGAAAGGCAGGGCTCAGTCACAGAAACAGCCTAACTTATTACAATAGACACTTTATTTTATTGCTTTTGGTACTGGGGATTGAACCCAGGGGCATTCTACCTCGGAGCCACAACCCCAGCCCTTTTTTATTTTTTATTTTGAAACAGAGGCTTGCTAAGTTGCTGAGGCTGGCCTTGAACCTGTGATCCTCCTGTCTCAACTTCCCAAGTACTGGGATTACAGGTGTGTGACACCACACTGGGCTGAATGTTCTATGGGTTTGGACAAATGTAGAAGGACATGTATCCACCATTACAATATCATACAGAGTAGGTTCCTTGCCCTAAGAATTCTCTGTGCTCTACCTATTCATCCTTCCTTCCTCACCAACTCCTGGCAACCCCTATCTTTTTACTGTTCCCATAGTTTTGTCTTTTCTATAATGTCATATCATTAAAATCATACATGTAGCCTTTGCAGGTTGGCTTCTGTGACTTATTACATATTTAAGGTTCCTCTACGTCTTTTCATTTCTTTTTGGTGCTGAATACTATTCCATCGTCTGGATGTACTGAAGCTTATTTATCTATTCACTTGTTGAAGGACATCTTGGTTACTTCCAAGTTTGAAAATTATGAATAAATCTGCTGTGAACACCCATGTGAAGGTTTCTATGTGGACATAAATTTTCAACTTCTTTGGGTAAAAACCAAGGGATGTGATTGCTGATCGTATGGTTAAGTATATGTTTAATTTTATAAGAAACTGCCAAACTGTCTTCCAAAGCGTGTGCACTTTGCATTCCCACTGGCAATGAGCGAGAGTTCCTGTTGCTCCACAACATTTGGCGTCGTCTCACATCGTCAGTGTTCTGGATTCTGGCCATTCTAACAGGCGTGCGGTGGCGTCTCATTGTTTTGATTCGTATTTCCCTGGAGTCTCACAGTACGGAGCATCTGTTCATATATTTACTTGTCGTCTGTACATCTTCTTTGGTTGGGGAATCTTTCAGGTCTTTGGCCCTTTTTTAATTGGGCTGTTTGTTTTCTTATTGTTGAGTTTTCAGAGTACTCCCTACACTTTGGATACCAGCCGTTTACCAAATTTGTCTTTTGCAAATGCTTCCTCCCAGTCTGTGGTTGGACTTTTTATTCTTTTGCAGTTTGCAGATTTGTTAATATGTGTATGTAGCAAAATGTATCCTTAACCTTGTGCTAAATTGAAGGTAGTGGAGGCATGGCTGTTACTGATATAATTTTTTTTCTTTTTTTTTTGCGGTACTGGGGCTTGAACCCAGGGACATTCTACCTCCAAGCTACACCCCCAGCCCTATTTTTTACTCTTTATTTTGAAACAGGGTCTCACTAAGTTGCGGAGGGCCTCACTAAGTAGCTGAGGCTGGCTGTGAACAAGGATCCTCCAGTCTCAGCCTCCCAAGTACTGGGATTACAAGTGTGTGCCACCACGCCCGGCTTATTTTTTAAAATTGCATGCAACTCCTTGACTAACGTACTGCACCAACTATGAAATGACTCCAATCCAAAGGCGCCACCCCTGAGATGAGCAAGAGCAAGGAAGGGAAGTGAGGAGACTCTGAAAGCATTCCGGTCCTGCCTTTCCCGCCCTCCCTAAGTCCTACCCATTCCTGGGCACAGTTCCAGACCATCAGAGATTCAGAAATAAAAAATAAAAACAGAAGAGAAGGTGAAACAGAAGGCACTAGTGGATTTGGGAGAAAGTGCACTTTGCTGGGTGGGTATTACTTCAATCTTTAGAAAAGTGAATCATGGTCACTTTTAATGACCACTGGGTGACCTCGTGATTATGGGCATGTGAGCACATACAGACATGGCAAGCCCAAGAGAATTTCTATTCAAAGTGACCATTAGAGACCCAGAATTTCCAAAATCCTCCTGGAGCTGGGTGTGGTGACACACGCCTGTAAGCCCAGTACTTGGGAGGTTGAGATAGGAGGATCATAGGTTTGAGACCAGTCTCAGCGATTTAAGGAGATCCTGTTTCAAAATAAAAAATAAAAAGGGCTGGGGGTGTAGCTTAGAAGTAGAATGCCCCTAGGTTCAATCTCCAGTACCCCCCCCCCAATAAGAAAAGAAAAAACAACAAGGCCGGGCGTGGTGGCGCATACCTGTAATCCCAGTACTTGGGAGGCAGAGACCGGAGGATCCAGGTTCACGGCCAGCCTCAGCTACTTAGTGAGGCCCTCTGCAACTTTGTGAGACCCGGTTTCAAAATAAAGGATAAAAAATGGGGCCGGGGGTGTAGCTCGGAGGTAGAACGCCCCTGGGTTCAATCCCTGGTACTGCAAAAACAACAACAACAAAATCCTCCTGGAATTTATGAATCCCTAAAAATATGCTTGCAGACTTTAGGGCCTACAATTTGAAAAACACTGCTCAGGGTCACGTTTTTTAAACCCCGTCAGGATTAGGGATTACAGTAGAACTAAATAGTGCTTCAGGTGCTAATATGTTTAGGTAGAGGATGATGTGACCAGTATCCCCAGCGCTGTGCACTGTGGTATCTGTGGGTCCCCTGTGATCTGACTCCATGGCTTCTTGGTGAGGTCAAAGGTCTTCCTGCAGAGACACCTCCATGTCATGGGCTCTTTACCCTTTCCACAATTTGTACCATGCTCAAACTAGAACAAAAACTCTCCCATCCAATTTCCCATTTGAAGCCAGGCACGATGGCACACTACTATAATCCCAGTCCAGACTCAGCAACTAATTTCACATATGAAGCAAAAACAAGCCAAGGCCGTGTTGTTAGGCAGGCCTGATCAGAACTTTGCTTGTCTGATCTTCAAGCCTGGGAGTCTTACTTGTGGTAATAAAAGCCAATTTAGTGCTTGTTTCACAAGCACAAGGCCCTGGATTCCATCCCTAGCACTTGGAGGGATGGAGGGGGAAACCATCTCCTCCCATATACTGCACTTCTCAACAATTTCATGCCTCTCTAGGGAAAGAACAACGAAAGTAAAAAGCATTTCTCCCGAGACTTGTGCAGGGCATCTAGGTCCGGCTACCATCTTTTGACCCAGCTTAAACTGCCCTCGCAGCCGAGGGCTCGCGGAACCAGAGGTCAGAGCTCGCAGCCCACCACTCTCCCCATAGGGCCGAGAGTGGACACTCTCAGGAAGTCACCGCCCTGCCAGACAGTACATCCCACTGCCGGAGAAAGAGAGCGATGCATCTGGAGAAATGTGTTTGCAGGTCAACAAAACGATGAATCCACAAAAGCTTGGGTCCTGGGCCCTGAGACCATGGCTGCCTGTTCTACCAGTGTCAACGCACCCATCAGTACTCTTCTGTGCAGCCGTGCGTGTGCACACACATGCATGTGCACACACACACACACATGTCCACACACATGCACATACACACTCATGCACACATAGACACACATCACACTCACGCAAACTTTCTAAGTCAGGTTTATAAAATAAGACACACTTTCTTTTTTGTGGCACTGGGGATTGAACTCAGGGCATTCTACCTCTGAGCTACACCCCAGACCTATTTTATTTTTTATTTTGAAACAGGGCCTTGCTAAGTTGCTGAGGCTGGCCTTGGGCCTGCGATCCTCTTGTCTCAGCCTCCCATGTATTGGGATTACAGGTATGTGCCACCGCGCCCAGCAAGACTCACTCTTTCAAAATCTTTTTTCAATGATCTAGATGATTGAGGTTCTTGAGAGAATCATTACAGTGCACTAAATAGTGTGTTGGGAGCTATTAACTAAGTCTTTGGTCCTCTGTGTTATAGTTATAAAGACTTGGAGAGCTGGTGTGCAGCTCAGTGGTAGACTGGATGCTTGGCATGCTCAAGGCCCTGGGTTCCAGGCCCAGCACCGAAGAGTCTCAGGGTCAGAGGCAGGCTCTGCACTCATCTTGGTGTGTTTGCACATTTATGTTGGAGAAGCAGGAAATCCCAGGAGCTGACACTGCTTCTCATTAAGGATACTGGGTGCCTACAACCCCTCTTACAGAGAACCCGCCAGGTCTCCAAGAAGGAAGTGGTGGTGTGGGAAACCACGGGCTACTCTGCGACCACCGCAGAGAGTGTGTGCCAAGTGCACATTTTAAATCCTAATGACAAGCCGGGCGTGGTGGCGCACGCTTGTAATCCCAGTACTTGGGAGGCGAAGACCGGAGGATCCAGGTTCACGGCCAGCCTCAGCTACTTAGTGAGGCCCTCCGCAACTTCGTGAGACCCTGTTTCAAAATAAAGTATAAAAAATAGGGCCGGGGTGTAGCTCGGAGGTAGAAGCCCCTGGGTTCAATCCCCAGTACCACAAAAAAAAAAAAAATCCTAATGACAGAAAATGGAGAGAAAAATGCTGTAAATTCAGAAGTGGTTAAAGAAGTAAATAATCTGGGCCCAAAGAGAACAAAATCATCCTTCTTATTGTTTCCATGCCCCAAATTATATTAAAAATTAATGTAAATTAGGTGATCAAAAAGCTGCCTGCAGCTGATTAGGTGTTAATAAGTAGCCTTAGTCTCTATAGTTTTTCTTTTCGCGGTGTCAGGGATGAAACCCAGGGCCTCACGCATTCTGAGCACGTTCTCTACCACCGAGCTTCATCGCAGACCTATAGTTTTGATTTTTAAAATAATTTCTCAGTCCATAGTAAGTGTCATTGGAGAGACGATAAACTCAAGAGCATCAGATAGTGGAATAAGTACTCACGTAATAGTCCATGTTTTCAGTATTTGTTCTTCTCATCATAAGATTAATACATGAGGGCTGGGGATTGTAACTCGGCGGTAGGGCACTTGCTTAGCATGCATGAGTTCTATTCCCAGCACAGCAAAATAAAAGAAAAGAAAAAAACTTATACATGAGAAATGGATCATAAGAAAAATTAAAACCAGCCGGGTGTGGTGGCGCACACTTCTAATCCCAGTACTTGGGAGGCTGAGACAGGTTTGAGGCCAGCCTCAGCAAGTTAGCAAGAACCTCAGCAAATAAAAAATGAAAAGGACTTGGAGTGTAGCTCAGAGATAGAAAACCTTTGGGTTCAATCCCCAGTACAAAAAAGAGAGAGAGAAAGAGAGAGAGAGAGAGAAAGATTAAAGCCACGCAGCAGATCCTTGGCTTTTTCAACTGTACCTGCTCCCTGGCCAACCCCTGTGTCCTGCAGAATCGAGCCAGGGTCTCCAGCGCTTGCTGGGGTGTGCTGGCTGATCCCAGGGCTGACCGGAGGATCTGGTGGACAGTGCGGGCACTGCTCATCTCTCGTCGGCCTGAGTCAGAGCCCTGCACAGGCCTACCTCTTCCCACAGCAAGATGGGCCCAGAGGACTGTGGTTCCTCTGAGCTCCCAAAGAAAGACTTCATTGTAGGAGGGATTTTGATCCCAAATTCAAAGTGGGCACCTCCCTCCTCTCTCCCCACTCCCTTGCATTCTTGTATCTCTCCCTCATTCATATTTTAAATCATGCTAACCTGCTACACTAAATGAAAGGGCTCTCTCAGTCTCCAAACCCTTCTAGATATCCCTCCAAACAACAGCTTCTCTGGCTGCATGGTGAGGTGTTTAGAGCACAGACAGGGGAGTCAGAAATACCAGAAATTCAATCTGAAATTTGCCGTGTGGCCTTGAGTAAGTGCCCTAGCCTCTCTGAGCTTTTGCTTCCTTACCATTACCCCAGAGCTGATCATTTCGAGCTACTGTGTGTTTAGAGCTCAGCACCTCATCTGCCACAGGGTGTGAGGGGGGGAGGCGGGGGGGTGGGGTGTCTGTGAACAGTAGTTACTAAAGGAAAGCAGAAAACACCAATGGTCCCTTGAGGTCCCTGAACAGTTCAGCTTTGAACTTAGGCAGTTTCTCAGCTTTGGCCTCATGGTAGAATCATCTGGAAAACTGAAAAATCCAGATACCCAGGCTTCACTGCTATTCTATTACATCAATCTCTAGCTCTGGGACCTGGGTATAGGTCTGGTTTTGGGTTTTTGGTACTGGGGATGGAACTCAGAGGCATTCTACCTCCAGGCTATACCCCAGCCCTATTTTTATTTTTTGTTTGGAAACAGGGTCTCACTAGGTTGATGAGAGTCTCACAACTTGCTGAGGCTATCCTCGAACCTGCGATTCTCCTATCTCAGCTTCCCAAGTACTGGGATTATAGGCGTGCACCACCATGCCAGGCTTATAGGTCTGTTTTTTAAAGTTCTTCAGTTGATTCCAGCGGGGGGGGGGCAAGTAAAACAAACAAACAAACAACAACAACAAAAAACGCCTCAAAGGAAGCCAAGGCATTCACCTGCCAGGGTACCTTCTCTATTTGTGGCAGGAGAGATGCTCAGAGAGACACCTGTCCTCCTGGACCTCCAGAAACCCTCAGAGGCTAATTACAGAGGCCATCAGGAGACACCACGTGCAGCCCAGAGTCGCGATGCCAAATGTCCGGTGGCTGGGAGCCCAGTAGAGGATTTGCAGCTTCAAGGCACCCAGCAGCCTGCGCAGGGCTTCCTGGCCCTCTCTGTGGACAGATGGAATGGCTCGTTTCCCTCTGCCACAGCCAGCCGGTCTGCTCTTCCTGCCAAGGCCACAGCTGTTTGCTTGCAGAGGTGACCTAGCAGGCCTGTGCGCTCACCTCAGGACACCTCCCTATGCCCGGTTTCTATTTAGAGACCACCATGCTGCACCCGCTGGTAACCTCGGGGGACGCCGTGTAGACCCCATGCTGATTACCTTCCACTCAGGAAACAGACAGGGAGTTCAACAGACCCAACATCCGCTGGTTTCCAAAGCCTATAATGATACAGATGACACACATTAAAAAAGAAAGGAAAAATCAGACCGCAAGTTTGACAGGGAGCCCAAGGGTGGGATTTTCCAGAGGCCATCAGTGTCCTGCCCTCTCCTGCTTATCTGATGCTGGGAATTTTGCTCCAGCCCATGAATTCATAGGGAGTTTCTTTTGTTTTCTTTTATACTTTTATTGGTGCATTGTAATTGTACGTAAAAGCGATATTCGAAGTGATACAAACATACATGCACGCAGCATTTGGTGTGGTTCCTCTGCATCCCGCCCGGCTCGCCCTCCCCCCCACCCATACATGTTGGTGAGAATGGTGGTGATACCTTCATGTACAGACATAACGGTATTGGAACCGTTACCTTCCTCAACCCACTTCTGGATATAGAATCTGGTGGGCCTAGCTCAAGAGCCATGGCAAGAATGGGGGAGGACTAATAAAGAGAAAAGAGAACAGGGCCTAAGAATTTTAAAGAACACTGACCTTTTGGATGAATCTGTGAAAGAAAACATGGAAAACGAATTAGTTAAAAGGGGGAAATATAGGACGACTGAAGAAGGCAACAGTTCAAATACTACGATGGCAGTAAGTGAAGGCATGACTACCAATTTCACTCACGCCTATAGGGAGTGAGAGGGTGACGTGGAGGGAAATGCACCAAGAGCTGTGTACATGCATGTTCTTATTATATTGAACCTCACCATGTTGTATAATTGCAACGCACAAATAAAACAATAAAAAAACGAAAAAAAAAACACAAAAAGAAGTTAAAAAAAGGGGGAAATATTTTGGAATGACAAAGTTAAAATAAAAGTGAAAAAAGATGCTGAAAACGGTCATTGGGGGGGGGTCATTGAATATTAGAACAATGGATAAATTTGTTTTCATTTAAGCACTTGTTTAATGAATATAGATTCCTTCAAAACAAAAGAAAACATTTTAATTTAAAAAAGAATATGGCTGGGCCTGGCAGCCCACACCTGTAATCCCAGTACCTGGGAGGCTGCGACAGAAGGGTCGCGGGTTCCTGGACAGGCTCAACAACTTAGTGAGGCCCTCTGCAACTTAGTGAGACCCTGTTTCAAAATAAAAAATAATAGGACTGGAGGTGTAGCTTGGAGGTAGAATACTCCTGGATTCAATCCCAAGTACCACACACACATACACACACATAGGATATGACTTCAGGTGGGATTATAAATTGACATAACTACTTAGGAAAACATTACAGCTGCCCCTACAGCACAATTAGCAATTCTTTGGAGAGGGTACTGGGGATTAAACCCAGGGGCATTCTATGAGCTACATTTTCAGCCATTTAAAAAACATTTTATTTTGAAATAGGGGCCCCCTAAGTTGCTGAGGCTGGCCTCAAACCTTCTGTTTATCAAAAGAAACCATCAAAAATCTAAAGAGAGAGCCTACAGAATGGGAGAAGATCTTTGCCAGCTATTCCTCTGATAGAGGACTAATATCTAGAATATACAAAGAACCCAAAAGACTTAACATTAAAAAAAGCAAATAACCCAATCAAGAAATGGCAATAGAACTAAATAGATACTTCACAAAAGAAGAAATACAAATGGCCAATAAATACATGAAAGAATGTTCAACATCATTAGCAATCAGGGAGACACAAATCAAAACTACACTGAGATTCCATCTAACCCCAATCAGAATGGCAATCATCAAGAAGTCAAACAACAATAAATGCTGGCGAGGATGTGGGGAAATAGGAACTCTTCTACATTATTGGTGGGATTGCAAGTTAGTACAGCCACTGTGGATATCAGTGTGCAGTTTCCTAAGAAAACTTGGAATGGAATGATCAGCTATACCACTCCTGAGTATTTTTCCAAATGGACTGAAATCAGAATATTATAGTAATACATGCATATCCATGTTTATAGCAGCACAATTCATGATAGCCAAATTGTGGAACCAACCTACGTGTACATCAACAGATGAATGAATTATAAAATTATGGGATATATACACAATGGAATTCTACTTGGCAATAAATAAGAACAAAATAATGTCATTTGCAGGAAAATGGAAGGACCTGGAGAATGTTATGTTAAGTGAGATCAGCCAGTCATAGAAAGTGAAGGGTCATATGTTTTCTCTCATATGTGGAAGCTAGGGGGTAATCGGGATACCAGAGGGACTTCAGATAATGGAGGAGAAACCTCAGTGGAGCCAGGGAGGTGGTCTAGGGTAAAGGGTGGGGGAGAGGCAGGATCAATGAAGGAATCACTTCCATTGACATTATGTACGTATGTGAGAATACCAATGTCAATCTCAATATCCTATAAGGGGAAGGGGGAGAATGGGGAGGGAGTGGGGGGAAAGCCCACCAAAACCTGTGTGCATGTATGTCACTATCACTATGAACTTCATTATGATGTGAGACTCTAATGCACCAATAAAAGTATTTAAAAAACAACAACCTGTGATTCTCCTGTCTCAGCCTCCCAAATACTGAGATTATAGGCGTGTGCCACCACGCCCTGCGCAGTTAGCAATTCTAATTTTAGGTGTATCCCCAGGTGCAGATGTTCACCAAACACATGGACAAGAATATTCAGGAAGATACTGTTCATTATAGCTAAAACCCAGATATACTCCAGATGCCCAATAACAGGGTAATTGATAAACTGTGGTACACTGAGGACTACAAAGCAGTGAAAAAATGAACTAAAGTTGCATGTATCAGCAAAATTAATCTTATAAGCATAATACTGAGAAACATCAGCAACAGAAGACTGACATAAAAGAATACATAAGTTTCATACCATTTATGCAATGACCCTGAAAAAGGCAAAAAAAGAAAAAAGTCCCTACAAAATTCAGAATAGTGGTTACTTCCCTGGGAGGAGGGAAAAGTGGAGAAGCAAAGTGGGTTGTGGGATGGGGCGTATAATCTAGAATATTCTATTTCTTAAACTGGGTGTGGTAGGTTTATGTTATTCTTCTTCTTTAAACCATACACACGCCAGGCATGGTGGTGCACACCTGTAATCTCAGTACTTGGGAGGCTGAGACAGGAGGATCGCAGGTTCGAGGACGGCCTCAGCAACCTAACAAGACTCTTTCAAAATAAAAAAAATAGGGCAGGGGGTGTAGCTCGAAGGTAGAATGCCCCTGGGTTCAATCCCCAATACCAAATAAATAAAAAAATAAAAAATAAACCATACACATGCCTCACATACCCTCTTTTTATATGTGATGCATTTTATAATAATATAAAAAAATACCTAAAGAAGGAAGATGATGAAGTTGCAGAGTGTGATGGATCAGTGCCACGACTGCTGGTTGCTGAAGTCCCTCACATGAATGGCTCTGGGTCCAAAATTGTTTTTTTAATATCAGGATCAGCCAAGGAGGAGCCAGGCAATTCTCCTGACCTACTGCAACCAGCATACTTTTGTGTTAAGGGTTTAAACAAAGCAAATGGCAAGGAAGCTACAGGCTAAGTTTTAGGAAAAGGCAGTCATGAGCTAGGTTTAGGGAGTGGCAGGCATGGGCCAGGTTTAAGGAGGGGCAAGGTAAACGTTTCAGGGAGAATAGGAGGTCATCAAAGTCCACCTTTCCATCCCATCTGGTCCAAGGAAGCTTGCAGACAGTTTCCACTCAGTATGTAATATGTACATGGTTAAGCAGGTCCGAAATGGTGACCTCATTGCGTGGGCTAAGATGGCCCCCAACAGCAGAGAACAAAAGGAAGGAGTAGAAGAAAGGGGAATTAATATGAGAAAGGAAATGATGGAGCGAGAAAGTCATCCTGTTGCAGAGGCAAGAATCAAACCTTGGCCGGGCATGGTGGTACACATCTATAATCCCAGTACTTGAGAGACTGAGACAGGAGGATCGCAGGTTGGAGGCCAGCCTCAGAAACTTAGAAAGACTATTTCAAAAAATAAGAAAATTAAAAGGACTGGGGATATAGCTCAGAAATAGAGGGTCCCTGGGTTCAATCCCCAGTACAAAAATAAATAAATAGATAGATGATAGATAGATAGATAGATAGATAGATAGATAGATAGATAGATGATAGATAGATAGATAAAATAATCGCGTTTTGGTGTGAACTGCAAAGATGTTTCCAGAGGTTGTTATGGTCTGCACCATTGTGTCAGAGGCTAGAGTGCCCGGGCCTCTGTCCTTGGCTCATTGCTCTTCCTTGCTCTCCTTTGGTGACTGATCATCCTCATACTTTTGGCCACTACTAATATGCCTATGATGACCAAAGTTTTGCCTCTAAATCAGTCATTTTCATTGGGTATTTGCTCCCTCTATCCAACTGCTTATTGACATCTCTACTTGGCCATCCACACAGACAGCGAACCTCCACTAGCCTGGCAATGAGCAGTACCTACCCTCCACACTGCCTTCCTCTGTGATCTCCTGCATTCAGAGATGACCACCAGTGACTGGAAGCATGGGCGCTACCCTGCTACTTCCTCACCCTCTCGCTCCATAGCCTCCCAACCTCTGAACTCCGTGGATGCTACTTCATCTCGCCCAAGTCCTTTGTGTGTTTCTTCCCATCTCTACTGTCACTACCAGAGTCCAAGCTTCTCCTTGTCTTGCTTAGATAATCATAACAGCTTCTCAGCTAGACTCCCAATTTGCAGGCTGGGGCTTCCATGTCTCCTTCCACCTGCCACACACATGATCAGCTGGAATAGAATTTGGCCATGTAACTCACCTGCTTAAAATATGGATGGCCACTGACCACTGCACCATAAAGATCAAGTTCCCTATTCATCTGCACAGCCTGCCAAGTCAGGCCCCATTTGACTTCTTCAACTTCATCTTTACTCCTCTTGATTAAAATTTTATACTCCCACCACATGGAACCGCCTGTAGTTCACCACACACAAATCCCCTTTTCTTATGCCATCCGCTTGTCTCTAATGCCCTTCTCCCAGAATCCAAGATATTTATCCTTTCTAGACCAACTCAGCACATCCCACGGGGGCAGCCACTTCCTAGGGCAGGAGAGTATGGCCCAAGTCAAAATACTGCCCATGGTTACCAGATATTCCATTTTTTTCCTAAGAGAAATTAGAAATTTCAGTTTAATGAGAATTCCACCAGTGTGTGTGTGTGTGTGTGTGTGTGTGTGTGTGTGTGTGAAATTTCCCAATTTTTCAACATTGCCTCAAGTGTTTTACAAACTTCCTAGAGTCAACAAACGCATTTGTTGTCTGAATTCAGACTGCGAGCCACCATGCTACATGCTTTGGACAAAGCGTTCTACCCTACGTGACCCAGACTTCTTTCTCAATAACTCAAACTAGTTATCACATATTCTTATTTCCCCAAGAGTAAAGTTCATGGCTCTCCATACAGCTTCAACTAATAGATTGCTCAGAACATCAGAAGCCAGATTTAGCCTGCCTTTAGAAGAAAGTAGATATATTTTAAAGTTTACTATAATATTTTAATAGTTAGGAATACAATGAATGCAATGGTATATATTGGATGATCTGTTATAAAATGCTAACTAATGTTTTCAAACCATGAATGTTTAAGTAATTGTACATGAAGGAAGCAGTAATAACTCAGTTCAAGTGTCCCTTACCATCTCCTCAGTCCTGGTGTGGGAGAAGTTGAGACATATGTCTCTCTCTTGGGTCCCCATAACTCCCTTGGAACATTTCCACCACTGTGTCTACCATGTTTACCTTTTCAAGTGACTCCTTCAAAAGATATAAGCTCTTGGCAGGGACTGATAAAATAACTGCAGTATGGGGTTCTCAGGAGATTAAAGTATGTGAGATATAGAACAGCACATAGAGCAGTACCTGGCATATACTAAGGAATATTTAAGTGCATGTTTTAAAATATTTTTCCTGAACACTGCAAAATAAACAAATAAAGACAAAAAATATTTTTGTAGTCCAGC
The DNA here is from genome assembly GCA_004027185.1 of Glis glis. Lineage (NCBI taxonomy): Eukaryota > Metazoa > Chordata > Mammalia > Rodentia > Gliridae > Glis > Glis glis. Next base: position 28,382 of record PVJS01021518.1, read on the forward strand.
ATAGTGTCTACTTTATGGTGATTATAACGACTGAATGAGTAAAAAAAAAAAGTGAATGAAGTCAACTTGAGCTAGCAATCTGGTTGCTATGATTTGTGTGGCTCCTGGTAGCAGCGAAAGTCATAGTTAGAGTAAAACCTTGTATTCATATATTCCTCAGGGATTCCCAAACACAAATCAAATCTCATCATGGCAAACCCAAGGATTGTGTAATTGCTGTTCCTAAGTAGGCCACCAGCTGGGGCTTGGAAATGTCTTATTACACAGTTTTTACTGTTGTTGATGTTGATATACTTAGATGTATTGTAATTGGATTTAGCTATGAACTCGTTTAAGGCAGGCCACACTCACGAAACCCAGGAGAAAGAGAAGAAAATGTACAGGACAGCAATCCCATGTCCGTACTTTTTCTATTGATAGAACTATAACCCATGTGGCAATTTCCACGATCCTCAAGGGACTGAATCCTCTGGCTTCTGGCCTAGCGTAAATCCCTGAAGACAATTTCTAGGTTTCAAAACGGTCATTTCAGATCATTTCTGACTCAATTGTTCACCAGCCTCCAGCTTGTTTCTGAAGTCAGGTCCCAAGGGAGGAGAGAAGGGAGGCATTTTAAAACTTGATTTTGATCCCAGAATCCTTTCGTTTGTCAAATTATACTAACTAAAAACCATTTAAGAAATCCAGAAAAAGCAACCCTATGCACAACCAAATTTTCTGCTCTATGGAATCCCAGGATGTTTTTCACAGAATTCTAGAACATTCTGAAGTGACAAGCTGTTGTCTAACCGCTTAACAGTGCCTCCACGTCTAACTACATGATTCACTAATTCAAATAACTCAGCACGGATTCTACGAGACTCACTGTGCTGGCCAGAGGGACCCGTGATGACTGAGGCACAGCCCCTATCTAGAAGGACAACTCTGAGGGAGAAGCCCACCAGTAAAGAGACCATCATGACTCACCACACCCATGTTCCCTCAGGCGAAACCCAGGAAGAACAGAGTTGCACCTATCATCTATGGTTGTGAGTGAAAACCTGTCAGGCCTACACCGAAGTGCTGCACAAATCCTTGCTCAGATAAACTGATAAACTGCCTGGCATGGTGGCACACACCTGTAATCCCACTACTTGGGAGTCTGAGACATGAGGATCACGGGTTCAAGGACAGCCTCAGAAACTTTGTGAGAGACTCTCAGCAACAGAGTGAGACCCTGTTTCAAAAACAAAGAATAAAAAGGGGCAAAAACAAAAAACTAAACAACAGAATAAGATGCAAACCTTTTCCTAAAATAAATAAATAAATAAATAAATAAATAAATAAATAAATAAACAGAATAAAGCAAGCACAACAAAACCCACAAAAACGCACCAAATCATCTCTTCCTGAGACGTCATCCCAGATTTGAGTCAGTGGCTGCTGATTACATCAAAGCAAAGGGATTTCAAAGCTTGCCTTGGTTTTCCCTGTAGGGACAAGTGTCTGGTCTTGTTTTACCCCGGCTTAGTTATTGGCTATGATAATAACTATGGCAGTGAGCTCTCCTGGGTTACTATTCACTGCAAAAGGGAAAGGATTCTTTGTTTCATTGGTTTGGATTCACGGGGAAACCATTATGCCCTGTTAGGGAAAAGCTAAGTATGAGCTGGTAAAAGCGGCTAAAAGGAGCCATTCATTTCTCTGCTGGAGATGTGGATGGGGAAGGGGGTCAGGGCTTCTGGCACCTGGTCCCCATTCTGCTTCTCTGTACAAGACATTTAAATCATTCAATATCTTCATCTATAAGAGGGGAATAAAGCTTCTTTTCAAAGTGCTTGAGTTGTCACCTATTAGGCCTGTGTGTGGCAGAATAGTCCCTTCTCTTTGAGGATACACGATTGCATCGCAGCACGCAGACCAGCAAGGCGAGAGTCATGTATTTGTTATCTTTCCTAGGGAGCCCTTCCTCTGCCTCCAATCAGCGCATCTGCCCGGCCTCTGGGTAATGTTTTGCACAAAGGATGTTGACATTGTATCATCAAATCTATGCATTTATTGGACACCTATATCAGGTGTTGCACTGAGAACTCTAGAGCAATGGTTCTCAAAAGTGGTCCAGGAACCCTGCATAGTCCAGTCTCTTTCAGGAGTTTTGTGAGACCTAAAGTCAATGGACAAGTGGATTTCCATGTTGTAGAATATGAAAAGTTCACTGATAGAACTTCAGATTTCAACTCGTAACTAATTTTTTTTTCTGTACTGGGGATTGAACCCAGGCACATTCTACCTCTGAGCTACACCCCCAGCCCTTAAAAAAATTTTTTTTTAATTTTGAAATGGGGTCTCACTATGTTAATGAGGTGATCCTCCTGTCTCAGCCTCCCAAGTACCGGAATTACAGGCAGGCACCACCACACCTGGCATAACTAATCTTTTTAAAAACAGCACTTTTACATTGCAGCTAATCTTCAAGAAAACTATCACTTTTCAAGTTTTTGTGCATATATTAAAATAATACCTACAAGAATTTGAAAAGGTGAATAAGATACTGTTCTATTTTCCTAACTACATATCCAAGTGGGGCTGAATTGCCTTTGTATACTCCAACAAAAACAACACATGGAGCCGGCACTGCTGCGGGAAGGGACGAGCTGCCCTGATGCACAGATTATATGCACCATGGCTATGACAAGGGCCATGTTGCTCACTGGCGTTTTAAGAAAGCCAGATGCCTGGATCGGACTCTGGGTGTGCTTCAAGGGACACCTTCACACAAACTCTGTGCTTCCTGGAATCGATACTTCTATTTTTCTAGTACCAAGTTAAATGCATCAATTATAAAACACTTTTCCAGCCGGGCGTGGTGGCGCATGCTTGTAATCCCAGTACTTTGGGAGGCAGAGACCGGAGGATCTGGGTTCACGGCCAGCCTCAGCTCTCTCTCTCTCTCTCTCTCTCTCTCTCTCTCTCTCTACTTAGTGAGGCCCTCCGCAACTTCGTGAGACCCGGTTTCAAAATAAAGTACAAAAAAATAGGGCCGGGGGTGTAGCG